>JACXGJ010002449.1:31593-65716 GCA_016801105.1 Esox niger | reverse complement strand
TATTATTAGTCCTTGAATGCAGTATCACCAGGACAGGAAACCTGACTATTATTAGTCCTTGAATGCAGTATCACCAGGACAGGAAACCTGACTATTATTAGTCCTTGAATGCAGTATCACCAGGACAGGAAACCTGACTATTATTAGTCCTTGAATGCAGTATCACCAGGACAGGAAACCTGACTATTATTAGTCCTTGTATGCAGTTTCATCAGGACAAATAACCTGACTATTATTAGTCCTTGTATGCATTGTCATCGGGACAGTAAATACATTTTTTCTTTATTTAACTTTACACTGCTAAAGTTTGGATTTTGAAATAAATTGCTGTAGAGTTGAAGTATATACTTTTTATTTGTTTTTTTATTTTTTATTTGAGTGTATCTGTGTGTACGTATTTGTTTCACTATTTAGAAATTACTCTTGTTTAAAACGTTCCCCCTACTTTTATATATTAACTTGGCTTTGTGCCGCCATGTTTTTTCTAAACCCAGGTCTGTGAGTTAAAGTATATTGCTTCCATCAGTTGAATGCATCTGCCCTTTTATGAAGTCACTACTAGGGCCATGGTTAGGATGCCAGTGACTAACTTCCAGTTAATATTCTATAAGTCAATTACATTTGTCTCTTCAGCAGCACTCCGTGAAGCGGCTGCTGATATGTACTGTAGACCTAGGTTCAACCATACGTAGAGACCAACATTTCAGAGCCCTAAAGTGGTCCATAAAAATGTGCTGTAAAAGCAATGTGATTAAATCCCAACATTTTCAATGGCACAGGCCTACTCATGGCAAGCAGCTGCTATGCAATCCATGTGCTAGGCATCAGGCCCAATGCCCAGGTCTGCTGCTGGTATAGGAGTAGCCAACAAAAAATACTTGTTTTGAATAATATATTGCACATTCAAATGTACATTTAACACACTTTTATATACTGTATATAGTTGATATAATTTTATTTGAGGGTATAGAAATATACAATATATACAGCTCCAGAAACAATTAAGAGACCACTGCAACTTTTTATTTATGTTCCAAAAATGTCAAAAAGGAAAGTTTTGAGTCAGGAATAGAAGGGTTAAAAATAAGAGGCCGCTGCAAATTGAAAGCTTCTGTTCCTCAAAACTCAAAACTTTCCTTTTCAACTGTTTTGGAAAGGAAAGAAAAGGGGACAGTGGTCTCTTAACTTTTTACAGAGCTGTATATATACTGTATATTATCAGTGTTATTTACTACACCGATCAGCCATAACGTTATGACCACTGACAGGTGAATTAAATAACACTGATAATATACAGTATATATACAGCTCTGTAAAAAGTTAAGAGACCACTGTCCCCTTTTCTTTCCTTTCCAAAACAGTTGATAATCTTGTCATCATGGCATGTGGGATATTTTAATCTAATTTATTTTTCTAGTATATTTTATAAAGCCCTTTTTAAATCAGCAGTTGTAACAAAGTGCTTTTACAAAATATCCGGCTTTAAACCCCAAGGAGCAAACAAGAGTAGTGTTGAACTTCAGTGGCTAGGAAAATTCCCTAAGATGGTCGAAATTTAGGAAGAAACCTAGAGAGCAACCATGCTCAGAGGGGTGACCAGTCCTCTTCTGGCTGTGCCGGGTGAACATATTGAGAGTCCAAATTGTAATAGTTAATCGATGCATGTGGGCTGAGCCCAGAGTCTATTTAAACCTAGTCCAGATTGGAAGCATGACCAGATGGACAAGGACAGGGACAGACAGGGGGGTTCAGCAGAGTGGCAGCTGAAATCGTCAGGTATTGCCTTGATCTGCAACACAACCAGGAGGACGTTGGACAGGGACCGCAACAAGTCAAGCCTGGTACTCCGCAGGTAGACCAAGACCTCATGTCTTCCTAAGTTAAAAATGGCAGGAGACGGAAACTTTTGAAAATGCTTTGCATTAAATTGCGTTAAATATGCTGGTCTCTAAATTTTAACCCTTCTGTTCATAACTCAAAACCATTCTTTCCAACTTTTTGGAAAAGGAAAGAAAAATGAGCTTGAAATAGTTTGTGTTATTTCATAATATTAAATAATGGTGTAGTTGCATATAGTCTTACTGAGATTAAATTTGAGTTATAGTTATATAAAAAAAAATAAGTATGGCATACCCCTTACCTTGGCCGGGATGTCATACAGGATCATATGCTGGCAACATTTCATTTACTGCTTTAGTGATTGACTGGACAAGGTTAGAGTTTGGAATTCATGGGACTGGGGAGGCTGTACTTTGCCGGCAGTTTCCCTCAGGTGAAGTTGGCCTACAAACACTCGAACAATCGGAGGGCCCGGGAAAGGACTGATTTTGGGAAGTTGGTTGACCGGGGAAACTGGGGAAACTTCAAACTTCAAACCACATATCAGAGACATGCTAACAAACAATGGCCAACAGCCAAACCTGAATGCTGAGGATCAAACACTCTGCTGGCCATTGCTGCTGCAACACATGACCCTCATTGGTCTGACTTAGTTTCTTCTCTTTCATTCACCAATGATATACCAATGCCACAACCCTCTCCTGCATCCTCCCCCATCCTCCTACCCGCTCCTCCATTCTTCTATATCCCCATACTCCTACCTGCTCCTCCATACTCCTACCTGCTCCTCCACACTCCTACCTGCTCCTCCATACTCCTACATCCTCCTCCACCCTCCTTTATCCTCCCCCATACTCCTATCTTCTTCCACACATCCTCTGACCTCCCCCATACTCCTACATCCTTTCACTCATCCTCTGACCTCACCCATACTCCGACCTCCTACCCCATACTCCTATATTCTTCCACTCATCCTCCGACCTCCGACCTCCTCCCCCAACCTCCTATCTCCTTCCACTCCACCTCCTACCTTCTCCCCCATCCTCCTATCTCCTTCCACTCATCCTCCAACCTCCTCCCCCATACTCTTATATTCTTCCGCTCATCCTCCACACTCGTACCCCATCCTCCTATCTCTCTTAAATCATCCTCCGACTACCTCAACCATACTCCTATCTCCTTCCACTCATCCTACTACCTCCCCCATACTCCGATCTCCCCCCTAATATACTCCTATGTCCCCCACTTATATTCCTCTCTCTCTCATATTTCTATTTTCCTGTCAAATTCGGTCCCATCTCAAACATTTCCTCTGTCCTCTCTCCTCAAGCCTCTTTCCTTTCCCATTTTTCCTCTACCCTTTCCCTTCTTTATCTCAGCCTGGTTTATTATGTTCTGTTTCTGGTTGGTGTGGATCTCCTTCAACCTATCCAGGCTGACCTCAGTCCTCCTGGCACTGTTTCTCATTTTACCTTAACGATTCCAGACACAGCAGCCAAACACAGGCTGGCAAGCAGTGGTAACATGTGGTCACCAGATTTCCTTCTCCATTCTCCCGTCTAAGGAGACAAGTGATCGGGCTAACCTGTGTTTGAGGACATGATCGGAGTGTTAAAATCACTTGGTGGACAGATCATCAGACAGAACAATAAGTAGAAAACCATACAGAAATTCAATGAGTGCGAGAGGCATTTTTTTGAGAGAGATGAGAAAGGGAGAGATAAAAATGGAAATGAGAGATCCCCCACAGGAATAATATCTACCATCCCTGCTGTGGGTGGGAAGAGAGACCACCTCCCGGGAGGAAAAAAGACGAGTCATGCTGTTGCAATCATCAATTATCTCATTGTCATTAATTGTATCCTGCTGTTTCTTCATCCTTCTGCAATGTGTGCAGAACACTTCCCTCACTATTAAGGTTTCTGAAGTAGATCATATTCCACAGTTGGGAAAGTTTTACTGTAGGTCTCAGAATACCTCTTATTTAATACAGACAATCATTTAAGTTACTTTGCCAGTAATCCATTAACTCATTAAACGCCTGCCCAGGGATGCTCCTAACGGGGTATAACGTCAGCTGGTAGCAACAGGTCAGCTGTCAAAACACCAGCAACCCAGGAAAGGGTGTTTAAGACATAGGGAATGAAGGGGGGTACAGGAATTTAGGGGCAAAATGACCCCAGCACCTACCCCTGTCAGGAAACCCCCAGTCCCCCAGAGTGGAAATCAGAGCTCTCATCCCCCCCCTTTGCAGCATGTTGTGTTGGGATCCCCGGTCACGTCTCCTCCCCCAGCGGCCCCCTGGAGCCCACGCCCCCACCATCCATTTATCCTGCCGTGCACCCACATCTAGTCCAGAAGAGTAGCAATGATATAATTAAGTGCTCATTTGTCATAGAGAGCGACTGGTGCCATTGCTGGGGGGTGGGAGTGTTTCAGAAAGGACTGTCACTCCAGGCGCAATGTCTTGATTGAATCTAACACCACGTGTGCAATCAAAGTGTGAGAGACCCGCCTCTATCAATCGCAGACAGAGACATACAGACAGACAGACACACAAACACACACACAACACATTTTTACAGATCCAGGGACTCACACGCTATCCATGGAGTCCCACATTATGAACACTGGCGAAGGAAAGATTCTGGGGTGTGTGTGTGTGTGTGTGTGTGTGTGTGTAAGGCCCTGGCGACACATCCAGGGTATTAGAAATCAGCACATTTGCGTGACTGAGTTCAGGTTGCTTAAGGTCCAGTCAACCAGAAACCACAGACATACAGTACCAACACACTACTGATGGACTTAGTCTTCTATCACATGGGTTATTCAAAAAATTCTGCACGATCTAATGTGTTCCTGTCTCTTTCAGAAAAACGGTTACATTTAAATGCAATGTACAATTTCAAGGCAACCAGTCACACTTTTTGTGAAGTGTAATTCGAAGGTTTGCGGAGCAATTCAACTGAAGCTGGTTGCTTTGCATTGAGTCACATTACAGGAAATCGAACCAGCCTACTGGCAGACCAATGGCAGTTTAGCTCTCGTTTGATTGGCACATGCAAGGCTCAGGACTGAAGATTTGTCAGATGTTGTGCTGGGATCCAGTCTCATGCTGAGAGGCGTCTGACCGACAGCCGGCACACAGCACATGGTCTACATTGTACCCTGTTCAGCCAAACTGTCAGGTGGTCTGGTTTTAGAGGGATACAGATTTAAAAAGTGACATTTTAAAGGTTCCACTGTTATAATTTCTTTTTTCCTGATAAAATACAGCCCTTATTAAACACATAAACACACAGCCATACAATGTTAATAAACCAAATAAACACCAATTATTAATTTGTGTGACATGAAGAAACCAAAATTGTCAGTCCAACACACAGACAATCAATCAAACTCCATGCAATCGAAGATGACAAATCCGACCTGAATCATTAATCATACATGTCACTCTACTGTATGGACGTGTCAGGTCCCCTTGTCTTCCTGTAGCAGAAGTACCAGGAGCCCAGTGGTGGCCTCATCACTGGCCCCTGGGAGCCTGTCATCAGCCGACCCCTGGAGGTCATGAAGGAGTAGAGCCTTCAGTAGCGCTATGGCATGCTGAGAGGGCCATTTATCAACGTCAGACCTCCCTCCTCCCCGCCCTTCATCCTTTCTATCTTTCACTGTCTTTCTGTCTCTATCCATCTTTCCTAGCCACTCATCTGTCTATTAAACTCCCCAGCACTCCTTCAATTACCTTATTGTTTTCCGACTTCGAACGTCAGTTGGATTGCCTATGTGCCTGTCCGTGGGCAGCATCTCTTGATCCGTCAGCTTTGTTGTCATCTGCGTATGTTCATGTTGGGACAATGTGAAACTAATCCAATATAATGGGTGCAGACAGACAACTCAGATTTGCCATGTGTATCCATATTGGATACATTAAGGAATTGCAGCACATTTTGTACATGGTCCTCCCATTTTAGGGTGCCAAAAGAATTTGGATAGATTAACATTGTGTTCAATGAAGTAGTGATATTTGGTACTTACATATCTTTCCATGCAATGATTTCCTGAAAACTGCGAGACACAAGACACTGGGTATCTTCCCTGGTTATGCTTTTCTCGGTGCATACATTTCAGTTCCTGCCTGTTTCAGGGTGGGTGATTGCCTTGTCCAATCAAATACGGTCCCATTTTGGCCAAAAGGAACTTGGTTGTGTGGTTGGGGTTCATTGTCCAGCTAGATGATGAAGCATCATGCAATGAGATTAAGGGCATTTGGTTTTATCTGAGCCAAGATCTTTCTGTAAAATCCCCCCACCATCAGACATTATATCATCAATAAAGAAAAGCTTTGTGTCAGCAATGCGTACCTACAACATAACTGCTCTCTACCAGGAGGACTTTCTTGGCCTAGGTGGTAATTTGCCATTTCTAAGCTCACCAATGCTTCCTTACTTCTTCATAGTAAGAAGAAAGCAAACATCCATACAGATTTATCATTACCATAACCTAACATCCACACAGATATACCATTTCCTAACTAAATATCTAAACAGATATACTGTTCAAATCTGTTCTAAAATGGAAACTGGTGAAACCCTGAAGGTCAAGATCTCTGACCTCTGCCAAGGTCATTGTGATTACTTCATTATGTGCATCCTGTCATTTAACATGGCCTTAATAATAGCAATCCCGATGGCATCGCCAAGCCAACCATGCGCCAAACGACCCCATGATTGTTGCCCCGTTATTGTGGTTCTGGTGATTGCACAGTGTACTGGCGTTGTTCCCCTGATTGTGATGGGAACTTGATTGTGGTGAGTGGTGCTGGCTGTAATTGTGCAGTCCACCAACCCTGAAGAGAGTGAATTAAAGTCTCCCCTCAGCCAGACCCAGAAACTGATTACCCATCAACCCGCTGACCCCTGATCATGAACCGTGGCGGAGGGGTCAAACCGTCCCCTGTCCTTCCTTTTTCCACCTCTTCCTGAAATATGTTTTGCCTTTGGTCTTCTTTCTCACTTGCTCCACCGTGCCCACATCTTCACCTTCCATTTTCTCTCTATCTTCTTCTTTCATGCTAGCCAACACTTCAGGACTGACTTCCCAAAATCCCTCCCTCCTGCCTTCTAACTGACTTCCCTGCTCCCTCTCTGCCTCTGATTCACTTCCTGGGCTTCTTTTCCCCTCAGTGGCCATCAGAGGACATGCTGACAGTAGATATTTAGCGAGGGAGAGGCAGCGGCCCCCACACCCGGTCCCACCAGCTCTGTGCGCCCCTAACCAGAGGTAAACTCTGCCAGATCACTTCCTTATGGATGCACACCAGTTAACCGTAGGTAGACATACATTTCACAACCTACCAAAACCTACACCTACACGCACACACACACACACACACACACACACGTGTTTGACCATCTTTTGAGAAAACAGAAATACTCCCATTCAAAACCCTATACTCTCTAATCCTAAACCCTAACCCCTAACTCAAACCCTATACTCTCTAACCCTAAACCAAACCCCAAAACAATCCCTAATCTCAATTGTAACTTTTATTCTAAACCCGTCCTAAAAAATTATATACAACTGTACACACCCCCATGGACATATTACTCCATAATAAACAAATCTACTCCCAAAGCCAATGAAATCTCTGCTTCATCCCTGTTCATCTGAATGGCACCAGTACTGCAGTTCCGCCCCAAAGCTACTCGCCCAATCGAAATGTAGCGCAGAAAATGGTGTCTCCGATATCTCTAAACAACGTCCATCGTTGCTCATCGCTCCACCACAGACGAGGAGGAATGAAGGAGCTCTTAGGTCATCGTTAACGGAATTCCACACAGTCTTGCGGAAGGGGGAATTGAACTACTCTTGGCTTTCCCAAGGAAGCAGATTACAAACCACCTACCAATTATTCCAACTTTTTCCCAAAGTTGTTTGTGATGTGAAATAGCATGGAAATTAATACAAATCCCTCGTGATCCTCTGTGCCATATCCCGCTCTAATTACAGAGTTTTGCGCAACAACCTCATCCATTCTTACCCCCTCCTGGGATTCTTACCCCCTCCTGCTCCCTGACGACCCACCTCTCCACCCTCACTCCGATGTGCCTCTTCTCACCAGCTGGAAGTGGAAGTGAGACTCCGCTTTGGGCAAAATGGCCTGTTTGCCTTGAGTAGGTCACAGTAATTGCACTGAGTGAATTGCTCTCAGATACTGTTCACGGAGGGTTTGAAGCTGTGAAGGAATAAAAAGGTTCCATCCCCAGGGCCTCTTGCGTCAGACATTCAGGCGTAACGTGTCTTGGCTGGGGAAGGTCAGCTGGACCAGGGTGGCCTGGCCTGAGGAAGGCTTCGGAGGACACCGGGTCCTCACGTAATGCAACACAACTGAACACAACAGGGGGAAAAACGGAGCAGGATGTAATAGTAAAGATCAGCACTGGACTTAACAGAACAGATCATAACTAAACAGAACTGAACGGAACAGAACGGAACATAACAGAAGTGAAAAAACTGAATGTATCCGAATAGAATTGAATGTCACATATTCAAACAGAACAGTGAAAAGCTATTTATTTTTTTAGAGACGTGTGTGATACTCTAACGAGATAATGAAGGACTTAAGAATCCACTAACATTCTCACATTCTAACCCAGGTATGGTTCATGTCCTTAACTGAGGAAGCTAGTTTAGCTCTACCTGATCTGCGGCTGGTTCTAGCATCTCAGCTGGGTACATCTGGATCTGAACTTTTCAACAGGCAGCTAATGCATGCTCCAATGGATATTATGCTTTCAGAGATCAATTTGCAACAAGGGTACTCTGCCAACACACAGTTTTCTTGCAGCTTTGATGCAGCCAAAGAGTAATTTTAAATATGGGTCTTATTTATGTTCCAACAGTTTTATCAAATGTAATTGCTATGTTTTGCAACCATTGTCTGGTCTTGTGCAACACTGTGTTTTTGGAAGGTACAAAGAAAAGCTAAACTTTCTCATACTGTACATCCTTGAGTTGTTATGCAAATGTCAGGAATCCAGCTTTATCTTTCAAGCATGGAAAACAATAAATACATTTCAGGGAAGACTACTGTGGTTTGAAGGGCAACGGAAACCATGAGATTCTTAAAATGTGGAGTAACAATTGGCGAAAGAGGCACATTACTGTGAGTGGTGGGAGAGGGTTTCTGTAAGAGCCGGTCATGGCCTGTTTCATGCCGGCTATGACCTTTCTATGTTCAGTTCATTTTTGTTCTGTTTGTTCTGCTTCTTTGTCCATTGAATTGTTTCACCTGTATCTCGTTTGTCCCTCATTATGTCCCTATTGAAGTTTCTCCTGACCTACTCTTTCTTGTCAGTCATTGTTTTATGTGACGTTTGTGTCTCGTGTTCCTGGACGTTCCTTGATTTCTTTGGATTAAACTACATCCGTACAATTGCCTCTGTGCCTGAGACCAGCAACCCTCCTCAGAATGTTACCGCTTACGCCTCACTATAGAGTGATGGGAAACAACTACAGCTTTGACTAAGTAACTATGAGGAAGACAAACTACTATGAACTAGGATAATATTCCCACCCAAATTGAGAGCTCCAATGCTGTCACGGTTGGTTTTATCCCTTCCTGAATTCACACGGACTGTTTTGAAGTTGTGCCCGCCACACACCCACCAAACTACGCCACGAAATTCCTCCGACAGCACGTTCAAATGAAACCCCTGGAACGAGTCTGCTCCACTCCTCCCTCGGATGGGTTGAAATGCAACATTGTCCAGTCCAGTGCTGTGATTAGATACCGTAACGTCGAATCTAGTGCAAGGCCACATCAAGCCCTTCAGAAAGCACCCCCACACCCCTAAAGAGACCAAAAAAGGAGTATAATAATCACTTTGAAATAATGTAAGCCATTATCATTTCAACGTTAAATTTACGCTTTTACTCTTTGTTCACTTGAAATAATCCAAAATAACTCACAGGATATACATTGAAAGGTTCATCACAACAGAGAAATATATTACTAGAGCCCGTCAATAAGGGATTTGTCAAATGGCAAGTCAAAAGGCTATACTGTACTTGCTCACTGCTTGTCCCTTCCTGTCTCATCTCTAAACACCCCTGCTTGGTTTGAAAAATATAAAAATAAGTTTGATTAAATATGTGAGATTGCAAAACATTTATTAACATGACACTTAGAAATGTATCATGAGGAGCATGCGTGGTCATTTTATTAATATCAGTTCTATAGAAATACCATCATTCTGAAAACACCAAAATGCAGTGAAAACACAATTATACAGATATTCCACATATACAGCACAAATCCACAAATTCCCACACTATCTAAACTCTTTAGTAACATAGAAAACAGTTCCTGCGAGATTACTGTATTGGCTGAACCTCGCGTGCCCTCAGTTTCCTTCTTCCTTGACTATATAACCATTTATCTCCACTCCATCACCTCAACTTCTCTCTGTCTGTCTCCTATGTCTCTTGCCTTCACAAAGTGTGTCTGTTTCTTTCCATTTTCTTCTGTACAGGTCAAGAAAGGAAACTCACGGTCAATCGTGTATTGATATAAAGTAAAGACTTTCACAAAATAGCATTCTTGCACCCTTGTAATTTACAAGAATACAGTCAAGGGCATAGGAGCAATTAAAAAATCAAATTCTTCCTGTATCAAACTGACTCCTACAACCTGCATCAGGTTACATTATTACATAGCTAGTGAATTAGCACCACCGTCAACTCTAGTTCTTTGGTTAGTTTAGATTTAGTCTAGTTTAGGGTCCTAATCATTTTGATATAAGAAAATGAAAGGTCATAACATTAGCAAATGTGTTTTCAATAAAACCAATTGAAGGGACAGCAGGTACGGCGGCTAGCCAGCTAACCAGCCAGCCAAGCCAAGAGTCAATCACTACCTGTCAGCCTGGCATCATTCTCTTCACAACCCACCATCGCCCCAATTGCAATCGTGCAAACAGGTAGTGATCTGGAATTCTACAAAATATTTGCTTTGGAACAAATGTTTTATCAGTTCGGTACTTTTATACCACGCGTGAAAAAAGCATTGATAAATAGTCAGAGGACATGATCAATGGTGGGGTGGAGACTGGCTTGGTCCATCGCTGTGCGGTATCATGATTCACTCCTGTAATGTCCTATTTCATTTTCACATGCTGTAATGTAACAATGCGAGTCCAAATCCGTGCAGCTCTGAGAATCATGTATAGGGATCTTGCAGTTACCTGGGTCTACAGGGCCTTCGTCCGGCGTTCAGTTGGGGTGCTAAGCTCCCTCGTGAGAAACACTCATCCACCTATAACTTAATCAGGGCCAGATTCTGCCGTCCCACATCTTAAAAAGTGTTCCTCTATGAGCCTGCTATGAACTGTCGACTGCAGACTGTAAGGCTGTGTAGATAGTTTAATATACTGTATGTATCTAGTGGTAGGATGTTAGTATGAAGAAAGACAGGGCCCGGCCCGATAAGTCTGTTAGCCATGTACTTAAAGCTCTTCCCTCGGGGACGTTCGGATAAAGTCATCTGACAGACTTTTGGACCCAGAAACAGAACATCTGTTGCACATTTCTACCATGTCAGGATCCATGGTCGCCATGCTTTTGTTTGTTTGTTTCTCCTCTCAGACATTTCTCCTATCAGCCTTTCCACTGCTGCCAGTCCGTGTGAAGCGTCCGGACCCAAACGGTTGGCTTTGCTCAAGATACGCAAAAGCAGGGTTCCAATTACTTCCACGGCCCTGTGAGGTTCATTCGCGTGTTTACGCCGCCTTAGGAGAGCGCCGTCCCATTTACAGCCCGGACGATGTGTAGGACCCTCTCCCACGGCTAGCTGGACCGGGGCGTAGTGATCCCTGTTCGTTGGTGCGTCAGCTTCCTTCCATGACCTCAGTGGTTCTGGATGCTGCAGCACGGGTTTTGCATGGATCCGCTTTACAGAGGGGGTTAACCTATAAGCCGGATCTAAGCCGGGCTGACTGGGCTGCACAGCCACAGAAAATAATTGGGTTGATTTCCCCGTAATGGTCTGTTGGTCCCAGCCACACTGTTTCCAAGCGCTAGCTGTAAACTACTGCTTTGTCACATGGACTAGGGCCCCAGGCCAGGCCTCAGACTGGAGTTAGAACATATCAGGGAAGGGAGGAGTGGGATGGGGGGGGATTAAGATGGGACAGGGTGTGGGTGTATTTGACCACCCAGGCCTCCTTTTTCGCAGGACAGACCAGCGTGTTTGAGATTAAGTGGCGGATGAGCCGATTATCACGCAGACACACGGATGGTAACACACGACCAAAATCAACCAGTCAATCAAACAACCCATGCATATCAAAAGAAAAAATCTCGATCTCTCACACACACAAACACACACACACACACACACACAGTTTTCATCATGTTTCCTACTCCCCACTCCTGGGTCTCCCTGACTGTATCCTGTCCTGAGGTTGGCCGCCTTTTTACTGCAGGATTAAGTCATGCCTCTGTGTCCAAGGGACAGCGTGAGACTTCCTATAATCCAGCTCGCCACTGAGCTAACGAGCTAACGACGGAAATACCGTGACGTGTTTTCCCTCCGTTGCACGCTTCAGAAATGGGAAAATCTATTCTCTCCCAATAGTTCTTTCACTTCAACCCCCCTGCTCTTTTTTTGATGCTGAAAAAAAATAAATGATCAGCGCAATTGCTGATGGAAACTCTTGGTGTCTCTTCTATTATGTTCCAGAACAGGAAGATGCTGCTTGTTCAGCCCCACCCCTAAATAGGGATTCCATATCACAGCATCACATGTCATGGGTGGATGGGGTCCATTCGATTGGATGTCATACTTTCCTTTTCAGAGAAAACAAGTCAATTTTTTAAGAAACACTGGACTGGACGGGAGCAGAGTGTTCCTTTTCTTCCAGGAGCCTATTTTGTGTGGCGTCTTTTCCCAAGGCAGCATGCCCTGAGTTCCCAGCCCTGAGACCTTGCCTGGCAAACACACTCTCCCTCCCTTTCTATTTGGCTCCCTGATGCCTTCTGTAGACTGGACCCGTACTCATTAGTACACCGTTAGTGCAGACTGGGGGGGAGTGGAGACAGAGCGTGAAAAACTTGTGGGAAAGAGAAAGGGTGAAGAAACATAAAGAGTAGTGTAGAGTAGGCAAAGGGAGGAAGAGAGTGTGGGATTCCAGTGGCTGGGGAATACATCAAACCAAGCAACCTGGCCACCCTTCTGTGCTACGTTTCCATTGGGTTTTGTCGTGGGTGTATAGTCCAGTATAATACTACAGTATATCACAGTCATAACACTGAGGTCAGCTGTTGGCACACGGTACCTGCTTCATAGCTGTCAGTCTGGCCCACCGGACCTAGGCACCAGCACCGAAACCCTGAGGCAGGCCAAGGCTGGGCCAAGGCTTTCCATTGCTCCTGGTCAACTGGATTCATGTAAGAAACTAGCTAATCTGTTCAGAAAATGCACACTGGTGCATTGTGTAACCCCTGGTGCCATTGTACGGCATTGTCAAGGCCAATCAAGTCAGTTGTCAATCATCTTTATAGAAGCAAGGAAAGCAATTCAATCAATATCATTTTTTGTAAAGCCCTTTTTATACCCACAGCTTTCACCAAGGGCTTTTACAGATACACTGCCTGCAGCCACAATGAGCAAGCAACAACAAGAACTGTTGTACTGTGACTAGCGAAAACCCTCTGGTAGGATCAAAAGAAACTTAGAGAGGAACCAGACTCAGAGGGGTGGCCATTTGTTTTCTGGCTTTCTGGCGTTCCCATCAAGTTCACAAGAAGTCCTATGAAACATTGTGAGACAGATACTAATCATCCTCATCCACATTCTCCAGTCCAGATCTTTAAACAACGTTTTTTTGCTAACAGACATGAGTTGTTCCATTGTCAAATTGTCAGAGATCGATCAGTAATACTGTGATGATTAGGCAGGAAACTCTCCTCCATGCATCACAGTGTGACCTTACTGGCTAGGGCCAGGCCAGCAGACAGGTATTGACAGAAAGAAGTGATAGTGGCTGAGAAAAGACTGGATCCAGCCAAATGCCCTGAAGAACACATCAACAAACATCTTCATCATCACAGACAAGAAAAGGAAAAGTTTCATAAGTACTTGTGTTTTTGCATTTTACTGAAGTGGACAGAAGCCCAGACTGACCGTGCCAGCCAGATATACACTTCCAGCAAGCCTTTCGCTTTCTCCTCTGAGAGGTGTCGGTTCCAAGGAAACTCCTTCATCCTTCTGTTCTCATGCCTGGCAGTGTGAAACCACGAGCAGAAGGAGAGTGAGAGAGAGGGGAGATGCCACTTTAACTTTTAGATGTATCTCCCCCTTCCCTTCTTCCCATGAGGTTTGAAGGGTAAAAGCAATGTGTTTCAAAGCACTAAACACTACGGACACAATCCTGGCTTGGGGGCTCCTGAATGCCACTCTGTTTTAGCAACTTTTAACACACAGAAGGTCCTGGAGCCGTTTGAAAGACGTAAAAAAAGTGAATGACAACAGAGAAATGAAAAAAGGTGGCCACTGAAAGTTCCTATTTAAGATCGAGTTTACATTGATTTCTCCCAACTTCTGTACAAATGAGGCATAATTACTGCCTGTCAAATACAGGCTGTGCTCTCCAAGAGGAGGGGCTGATTTGGACCCTGTACTCCAAACAAACGTAACAATGGCTTTTATTGTCACGTTGGCGAACACCTCCCTGGCACACTGTGTGGTTTCAGACGATCTGCCGTCAGTAATCACAAACTCAATTTAGCTGATTATGAACTTAAGGGCTCTTTCTAAGACACGGTTGGAGGGAGAGGAGGAACGGAGGAGGAAGAGGCAGTGGGCTGATAGAAAGGGTCGTATTTTGAAGTGCATGCTTATTCATAATGATCCCTAATTGATATTTTTGGAGCGGGCGTCCTGTCTCAGCTTGCCTGAACAGAGCTGGCTGCCCAGAGAACACTCTACTGGCACCACCTGTCAATCATCGTGGTGGCAAAGTGGCGCGGGCCAAGCGCTGCGCGGTCGTGTTGGAAACCGTTTTACCCATGCGTGGTGAGAAACGTTGTGCAATGCGCCATTCTCCCGTGCTCTTGCGTAAGGTACACAGCACACGGACGCATTCGGGAGCTCGTTCTGCGGGTACTGGGCTGCATGTGAGTCCGCATTCTGTGCTGGCCAACGACCATGTGGTCACGATCCTGCTGCAGGTCCGGAGAGTGGCGGTTTGCTTAACAGGTACACTGACGAAGTGTGCAACGCAGGCTGTTGTCCAGTCATATTCCAGATACCTCAACCAACCGCTGGTTTGACACAAGCTGCAGAAAGGGCAAAAATATTGATATATACAAATAGGTGAATGAAGATATAAAAACACAGACCGGAAGAAAAAAAAAGTCAAACAAAGAGGTTCGACCTTTGACCTGGATACATTCCTAAAGTCCCTCCCTTATCCTTCTTCCCTCCCAACTTCTCTCCCTGCTCCTTCTCCTCATGTTAAGCTGAGGTCTGGGCTCAAGGTGACAGTCTTTATTAGAAAGCGATGAGAGTTTGCTGGGATGGGTTGGCAGCCTACCACGACAGAGAAACCCCCGCAATCCCCCAAAACATACACACACATACACACACACACACACACACACACACACACATACACACACACTATTTACGTTATTACTCACTTTCAAACTTGGCACAGCAGAAGGACAAAATGTAATAATCGCGAACTGCTCTCTGCTCCCACTAATGATCACATGTGAAGCAATAACACTGGCAGATATGAGGGATTTACCCCTGCTATTTGCATGTGGATAGTGACTTGCACGATTTGGAGTGAGGAGCTCACCGCCCTGCTTCCCCAACCGAATCCTACTACACACTTAGTAAACCCAACCCAGGGTGGCACAGAACTGTTAGTCCACACGGTCAATCCACTCTCCGGTCAGTCCATGTCTCTACTGTCTTCTTGGCCATCAGAACTGAGGTGTTCTGCAGTTAGGAGACACAGGGCTAAATGTGGTGCTTTTGCTGCGATGACGAAGTTCGGATCCGTAGCTGAAGTCTCCGATCATCGGCCCGGAAACCGCAGTGTTTCTCTTGTCTGCACGTGAGAAATGGAGGATAGAACCGCAAGTTGGCAGTTTTTCTGTTGGAAAAGACTTTCCAAGGCATATGTAAGCTTCAGCATAGAAATTCAAGAGCTCAGCCCTGTAAGGGATAACTAGTTCAGAAGTAGGTAAGTAGACGAGTCCATACATTGTCAAAGAATCATGTTTGACCAGTGTGCAAATGTTTTACCCAAGCCAACAATTAGGACGTTTTAGATGGCGTTTGTCTAGAAAACTTTGTTTATGTCAAGAGCACTATTTTCAATAGATCTCGGTCCCTGGATCTAAATTTTTTGGTGATTAAAACGAAAACTAATTCTTAAAATGTAGTTGCATTATAAGACATCATCACCAGGATTGGGAAGAATCAAAGAATGTTCTTTAATGAAACCAGTTTTCTTGGCCGCACAATTACTGTTTGATTAGCCTCATGATACAATATGAGTGATGCTCTTATGAATTCAAAGAATGTTGCTTGCCCACATGTCAAGTTGAGAAGAGTGTGGACACTGAAGGAAATGTGGATATTGGATTTTGGAAAGAGATAATAGCCTGTATGTTATTCAATACATGTAGTATATTTGGCCATACTTTGAAAAATATACAGCACTTATATTTTGGATCTCACATTCTACCACACATTGACATGTCTCTCGGTCTCAGCTTGTCTCAGAGACCTGATGCAGTTGAGACTGTCTGGCCGTGGTGGTTTATAATTGCATCTCCGCTTAGTGATTGAACTGTTTCATGTGTATATTGAATGTTATCGTCCTCTGGTCTGGATGAACGGAATCTCATCCTCTATTTATTGACGTGACTGCTCTCGCTGTCCCAATGCATGCACAGCGCATGTTTGGGAAGAAGATGAAAGGAGGATGTAGAAGGCAGATTGAGAGGGGGAAGGAAGGAAGGGGAGAATCAGTTTGGTCACGCTCCATAACTGACAGAATAAAACAAACAGATAATCGGATCCTTGTCATGACCCGTTTCAGTAGTACGTCTGTGTGTGTGTGTCTGTGCGTGCGTGCGTGTGTGCGTGCGTGCATACACACGAGGATGTGGGTGTATGATATATGGCCTGGTGGTTAGAGAATCTGACCAGTTACCAAAAAAATGCTAAATCAAATGCTTGGGACGGATAGGTGAAAAATCGGTTGTCATTGAACAAGACAGCCAGCTTACGTCTCACTGATCTTTTGCGTGTCTTCATACTCAACAATGTTTCAGTTTTACGATAACACTAATTTAAGAGCGAGCAACCATCTTACATCGAGTTGCAACATTTTAAATTTCTCCTTAAACTTCTGTTAGCAGGCTTCAGTCAGACTAACTCGCCACATGGCTGACTATCTGATTCACTGTGGTAACATCTCATTGGATGGTTGTCCAGTGTTTTGACTCTTCTTAAAACACAGGCCCTAGTTTGCGTATGCTTCACTGAACTTCCTCAACTGGTTTGTTTGGTCAGCACAGAGACCCACATACCTGTAACTGAACACATACATTCTCAAAGGGCTATTTTGATGAGTTGAGAGTGTGGGGTTGTGTGGGTGTGTATGTATGTGTGTGTGTTTGTATGTGTGTGGCTTTGTCATAGACTTCACAGAGACATGTTGCCTGTCATTAATGAAAACATTCCCTGGTTGCTATAGGGACTGTCGTCGGGTGTGGGCTAGGATTTCACCATTTACTATCTGAGAAGATGATTACTTTCCTCTACCACAAAATACACACAAAAGTTCACATTCATGGTGTACACATTTTACAACACGACTTTTTCCTGTGTATTACATATGAGCACAGCATACGGAAACGATGCGGGTTAATATACTCCACACACTAAATGACAAAAAACATTTGCATCATAAACATTAATAAATTCCTTAGCATTTGCAACAGTGACACGCTTTCAAAAACAAGTTCAAACAACACAGGATGCAGGTGAAAATCTGCCCATGAAAATTATGAGATCTCATTAATTTTTTATGAGGAAGCGAGACCCCATAGGCCCTCCCCACCAATGGAGATGGAAGGTTTTTATTGGATTGTTAAATATGATTGGCAGCTGAACAGTGGTAACCTGTCCATGACAATACAGGGGGACATCCAGACCTCTGATGAATGATGACAGCTGATCGTCAAACGCCAGGCAACCGTTGGCAGCCGGGTCCCGTGCGTCAACATAATTCGATGTACATCTGCCTCTCATGTCACTGTATCACTGCTCCATCATGCTAGTCACCACGACATCCACTGGCACGCCATCCTCGCGTGTTTGTGCTAGCCGCGCAATCGCTTTCCCGTGTGCAACACAGGCATGTGAATCTGCTTATGTAAGCTAATCATCTATTTGCATTGCCAGAATGTGTCCCTTTGCTTTCTTTTTGCTGATACAGAGACGTCTGTAAATATCAAACTTCACGGTGCTTCAAACGTGTAGAAAACATTGAAAGAAGATATTGTACGCTGCTGGTTGCCATGTGTCGCTCTGACACAAGGCAGGAGCTGCAGACGAATTCATATGGGGTTGTTAGTGGCAGCTGTCTTGTCATAAACCATCACATGACCAAACTGTTGGAGCTGCAATCGCTTAAGTACCCCAGTTCAAATCAGGAGAACGTTGTGACATATATGGTTTTATGTATGAGCTCCACAAGCTGTTCTATCAGCCAAAGGTGAGCTGAGTAAAAGTTGATGGCAAGGGAAGATCATCGTCTTTGGTTGAACTTGTGTCTCTGGAACAAGTTGTGTTCTTAGTGTTTCTCTGTGATGCCCACAAGCTGATCTACAAAGGTAAAGGTAAGCAAAGCATGCTTTTGGAAAATGGAAAATTAATCGTGAAAATAAATCAAATATTTTCTGTAAACATTTTGGGATGCAAAATAGCGGTCCACAGCAAACTTAAAAAGAACTCTTTGCACATCTTTTGGAAAACTTTTGTTGAATCAACTTTATGCTAAATAACAAAAATGAAGGCATTTTCATTGTTATCTCAAATCATTTAGCATTTTGATTTTAGGGGTACACCAGACACCCTACAACTTCATGTCAAATTGTGAAAAAATCTATGAAAATTCCATATGTTAACTTTATATCCTTATATGCTAACTTTGCACTGACAGGAATTTGGTATAAAATGAATGCCTTGGACCCTTTAACTGGTCAACTACACCACCAGGCCAGAATAATTCACCACAAAGCATTCACTAATGACAACTCATTATCAGAGAGCTTTTGTGGGTCCTCATCGACCTAAAAAGGTGGACAAATGACCACCTCTTATATCATCGGGACTGTGGCGACTGAATAGAACGAAGCAGGATATAGTGGTGGAAGTAAGTGGACATGGCAGTTGAATGTGATGCCCGCCCAGCGAGGAGCACATTCTGCCCAAGGGCCACACGGTGGTTAGCTGCCATCCAGTGCGTTTGTTCGGCAGCCACAATGGTTACCACAGCCTAACAAGGCAAGACAGGCGAAGATCCAGTACATCAACTGTAACCCAATCGCTCCGGTCCCCATGTCCAGCGCTCATTAACCGCTAACAGGCAGCGCACAGAACCTTCCAATTACCGGCTGGCCGATCCCCTCCGTTCCCTGACCACGGAGAAGCAAGTTTTGTCCGGTATTAAAAATGCAAAATGTTTATTAATACGTTTTTTGCTAAAGACAAATCATCACCATCTCACTTGTTTTAATAGGAAGGAGACGTGACAATAAAAACGCCCTGTGGGCCGGTTGTTTCATCTGGACAGGAACTCTCTTTTTCTCCTGGTCATTTCTTAACAGTGTTCAGACTCACAGTCAGACCCTGCAGTGCTTTTGGATGCGTAGTTAGAGTCTGGCTGAGAGGCAGCTGAAGTCAGATTTATCAAGTTTATGGACCAGCTTTATTGATTAATAAATACAATTGAGCTGTTCCATGACTATAGCTAGATTCCATCTAGTTGGCACCAGATTAAAAAAAGAATTATATGCCTTGTTTTTCCAACAAACTGACATGTTGCTGATTAAAAGCAGTGTTCAATGATTTCAGGTGACATTAAATGTACCTTACACCTAGTTTTCATGTACCAATGAAAAATTGTGAGTTCACGATGTGTCGTCAACTATATAAATTTAAATCTGCTCTATTAACTAATGCGCTGAATGACATGTGCAATCAAAATAACAGTTATCTGTTGTTGGAATGGAGCGCCAAACGCATCAACGTGGACTTTGACCAGCCTGTGAAGGATCAAAACAACTGAACGGTTCATCTAATAAACTGCATACTTTCCGAAGTAGTTCCTTGAAAGGTTATAAATTGATATTTGAGTATGAAGGCAAATCCACCACTGTTTCTCACATAATGAATTTAAAAGACACAAAAACAGCCCACCGTGTCAAACAAACTGCCTTTAGAAATGGAGGAAATTGTACCAACGTTTCCTGTTTCCATCAGCCCAGTCCGGACTTATGTGTCAGTTAAATCATCTGCATGAAATGCTTGGATGGAAACCTGGTAAATGGAAAATTCCACCATTGAACGAGTCAATTATTCCAAATGGTAATAAACCATAAGCAGAGGTAGTCGACCAAAGATCTTCCAACAGAGGTTCCCTTTAGGTCTTCTCCTCTACTGTAACTGAATAGGCCACCATTATAATCCCTAATGTAGCATCTACTGCATGTCTAATGTCATACCCAGCAGAGGAGTAACTACACAAAGTTGAACTGTTGAAATGGGTATACAGTTTTTGTTTTGTTTTTCACCAAATGAATGTGCAGTTACTGTGTTTTTCATTGGTGGGGCAATATAATGTCAGTGCAAACAGGCATTGCATCCTTAAATATGCAGACATAACTTTGCAATTCAAACACATGACAGAAACCAGGTGAAACATGCTCTTATGACAAAGTCTTCTTCAGGCATTGCATCGAATCTACGTCATCCCATGATGCTTTGGTCCAATTGTGCTGTTGTTATGGTGACGTATATATACAAGCCAGCTAGCCAGGCCTTCGCGTAAACCACGGGGGAGATGCAGTTAGGGGGCATCTGGGAAATGGTAGAGGACCATTCAGCACAGGACTGGGTAAGATACAGGAGCCCTCATCATTTAAGAACAGGTTAGCCTTGTTCCTCTGAGAAACATGACACTTTGCCATACAGGAAGTATTCTTTGTTCCAGCTCTGAAATGAGGAATCAGAAGTCAAGGGTGGCAAAGGGAGTGGCAAAGGGAGTGGCAAAGAGGACAGTGTGAGACCAGTGATAGGTGCTGGGCTGGCACCCTTCAGTCGATGGACTGTCTCTCACATCGATATGAAGGTTGAATGAATGGATGGAAGGATGATAACCGACACAAGGCACCCTACACTGGCAGTCTAATATGTCCTCAGTTGTATTACACATTGAACATGATGTCACTTTCAAAATAATGATTTCAGACAGGTATGCATGTGCTGTACAGCTCCAGCACCGAAAAACCTGGCTGTATGACAGAACCAATTACGTACGTAAGTTTTTTCTCCCTCTTCGCATTGTATAGTTCTAATAAGACAAAACATTATCACGTTCAGAGGTGAGCAGAAGCCTGTAAACACAGCAGCCCACATCTCCCTCTTTATGTGTTCGTTGTTTTTCTGCCCACTGTAAATGGTCTGATCATCCCAGCAGATCTAAAGTACTGCATCCAAACTTTCATCTTGCTCCTATCACTGCTGACTATCTGCTTTGAGCCTGACTGCCTGTTAAACAATTCTGGAAGGATTTCAGCATCTCGATCACATGATCATAAGTCTTTTTTCTGTCACTTTCCTCTGCTAACCACAGTCTCTCTCAGAGGAGGATGACTGTTCCAGCTGTGCTGGTGCCCAGTTAGCAGGCAGGGTTCAACCAAAACGATCAATCCTGAGCCCAAAGAACTCTTAACTGGTACCAGGTGACCTACAGAGCCACAGGAGCTCAGGAACTGCCCACCTGTGAACGGTTACAACAGGGGCAGTACACACAAACCCAGAAGACTCACATCAACTCTGCACTTGGTGACAGCAACTTTTATCTCACCGCTCGAACAGTCAGACACACACACAGAAACGCTGCCTTGTGCGTGGTCCCGCTGCGGCAGGTTACTTTGTACAGCCGAGTGCATAGCCACAGCACGGCGGGGGCTCAGGCCAGCCTCTTTATGAGTCCTGAACAGAAAACATTGCTCAATTTATGGCAAACAATGCCAGACAATAGGGCAGGACAGAGCCAAGCGTGAGCGAACAAAACACCTCCTCTCTGAATCCACAAGGAACCCAGTTGGTTTTTCTTGTCCAGCTTGTTCACTGTGTGACGTATACAGCTCGGTTGGCACAGCGCTCAAATCCCTATGTCCCTTTGCAGGCACCAGTATGGCGGGCTTGTCTTAGGCTGGAGTTCACAGCATGCGGGCCACGTTGCTGTCGGGGGTCATCCAGCACTACACCGAAGCTGTGACGTCGTGGCTCGCGTAAAAACCCGACCGGTCACACCGAGAAACGTGTTTTGTCTCCTTCACACGTTACGGATCGCTGTGAAGTTCCCGGTTCCGGTTTACCCGAGAAAACACCACATTACGGCGGATCACTGCCCTGCGAACCCCTTGTTCCTCCAGTGGCTGTAGACCTGGCATTGAGGCATGCGGTCTGTATGTACGACTCGTCACGCATCTCCGCTCAGTGTTTTCAGAGGAAAACCAGAGCTCCATGTGGGTGTTGTATAGATACGTTCGTCGGGGTGTTTGTGTGTGTTTGCACGTGTGTATGGCTGTGTGGAATGCTGGAATAAGGTATCCATGACGTTACGTGCTCTTCGACGAGTGCGAGTTGTAGGGAGTGTGTGGGAACCAGTGAGAAATGCTTTCACGGGGGGGAGAGGTAAATAATGATGCCGAGTGCAAACCTAACTTCGTTTTCGTTCCCCTCCACAGAGTTGCTTCATCGTGTTTCCATGGTTACTATCGCCTACATTGCCAACATGTTCATATCAATAGGGCTATGTCATCTGTGATACGTGCTCACTTCAAGGTTTGGAACCTGTCTCATCTCCTGCGCTTCAGGTTGGCCTGTGTCATTCAAGTAGGATACAATCTGATGATTCACACAGAGGGCTGAATGAGGCTATGATGAGATTATTCTCTCAGATACCGGAGAAGTAATGCTTGTTCAAACATGTCGCCAGTCTACCTAGAATGCTCTTGAGATATGCAGCTCCTTTATCCAGAAGTACAGTAATGTCAGAGCGGAACATTTTAAATGTTGTGATGTTATATTTTATAATATTTGGATAGGTGTTTGTAAGCCCTAAAAGTCTGTCAAAATTTGAGCAGTTATTAAACAAAATACAACAATATTAATTTTAAATAGGGTCAACACCCAAAGGGTGTTTTGGGGGTAAAATGTGTCTGGGTTTATGTGTACCTGTGTGATCTACATATTTTCTAGTGCTGTTAATGATTGTAGGAATTACAGTTACAGTACAGAACCATTTGGTCTGTAACTGGTGGAAGTTGCCACAAAATATGTCAAACTTTGCAAATGTAAATATATATCAACATATATACAGTATGTCAAATGTATACAACCACCTACACTAGTCATACATTGACATATATAGTATGTAAGAAATATACAAAAAAAAATTAACAGACAAAATTGAATACATAAGCATATATATAGAATGCTTATGTAATTTATCAAGTATTTTGTTATATATTAAAAAAGAACTGCACGTATAATGTATAAATGTTAAAGTGTATGTCATTATATTATCCTTATAGCATACACACTACTAGGTAAAATCGCTGAACCAAATGGTGTCATCTGATGATCAAATATTTTCTTATGTTACAGTCTTGGTAGTAGCTTGTTTCTGTCAGGATTTTTATTCTCAAGATCCAAAATAGTTCCTCGACTGGCTCTTATAGATGGCATCATATTTGAAGTGTTTATTGGTTGATAAGTGCAGCTTTATGGGAGGGCTGGGTTAAGCAATGGAGAAAGGAGCATGTTAAACAAGGTGGTGTAGTCTGTGTGTATGAAATCAACAGAGTAGAAGGTTTGGGTAGAACACACACACACACACACGCACATGCACACAAACAAACACATACACACACACACACACACACACACACACAGAGATACTGAACCACCTAAATCTTATGCCTAATGTGCGCAAATCACGCTGTGTATCCAGGTCTAATACATGGGGATAAATCTGGTTAACTTTAAGTGGATTACTCTCCACCAGCACTCCTTGTTAAAACAGGCCTGGCAGGGAGACACAGGGGAAATAACATTGAGGCTGGGCATTTGGCAGCATCACAGCCCACTGCCCTACACTGCCAATCCTAACGCCCCATTGGTCCAGTGTGACCCCACGGAAACATGAAGACAGCCATCAAGGCTGCTCTAGAGACAGCACTCAACCGACGTAGATGGCGTCCACGGTATTTTTTTAATCAAATCAATAAAACATTTTTTATGAAGCCCTTTTCAGAACAGCAGCTTTCACAAAGGGCTTTTACAAAACACCCAGCCTGAAACCCCAAGGAGCGAGCAACGACAATGTTTGACAGCACAGTTTGAACAGCAGACGATAAGGATCAGTTGGTGATATAGTCCACCTCTGAACAGTGTCAGCCAGAGCACAGTGATAAGTAGCTCTTGGAGAGCGAGAGAGAGAAAGAGAGAGAGAGAGAGAGAGAGAGAGAGAGAGAGAGAGAGAAAGAAAGACGAAGACACTTCTGTATGTATCTTAGTTACCTAACAGCCTGTGTCATTTCAAATTCAGAAGACCACATGACTCACCGGGCTGGTGAAGCCTGTTCGAGCTGTTGACACATACACACTCATTCCTTTGGAGTGTGGCTGTAAGGCTTGCTCAGAGAGGTTGAGAAAGTCGATGATATGGTGAGAAGGTGAAGGGGTGAGGATGGCGCTTGGTTGTGGCAGACAACTTGCCTGGCCATTTGAACCACCCTACAGTTCAAACACATGCCATACTATCTCCTCGCTGTTTTACAGAAACACAGAGGGACCGATTCCCATATGTGCGGATTAACCCTCAAGACTAGAACTACTCTGTGTGCTATAGGTTTAATCACAGTTCTTAGGCATCCCATCTGGCTGGAGTAAAAAAATATGGGAAATAAGGTTTGAGAAGTGCACCCAAGCCCTGAGGACGGCCCCATCACTCTTCCAACACAGCTGGACGACCCCTGAGTCACCCCTGGAGTGATAGGTCATCCTCCTGGGGTCACCTGTTACATCAGTGCTCCGCCTGGTCAACACAGGGGGTCCCGGTGACCCCTGATCTCAAGAATTAACCTCTGATCCCTATCAGTCCCTAGAGCCAGGCACACAGTCATGCTGAATCATTTACCTCACACATCTTTGTTTACTATAGCTACAAGACAGAGCTCTATTTCCTGTTTAGGAGGCTAAAAAGAGTAACTGGTTGCTTCCTCATTCTTTGCTTGGAAAAGGTTTTTGTGGTTGATGTTTTTTTGGTCATTTCCCTTAACGATTTATCTGAACATGTGACTGGATAAGTACTTGGTGGGGAGAAAAAAGAATCTTTCCGTTCTCTGTTTGTTTGTGGTCAGATTTCAACACATCATTTGAAAGGGCAGGTGTTGACAGAGAAGGCCATTGTCCACTTGGACACGCTCCCACATGCGATACCACCTCCGCGTGTGACTTGTGCTTTCATATCCCCAAAATAGGTTCCCCTTAAACAGGTACCCAGCACCACAGCAGCCAGTGGAACTTCGCTCACGGTGTTGTGTTTTAAATTCTAGAGAAGTTTGGAGACCTCCATTCATGCACTGAACTTGGTAAAAAAAACTCCACCTTCTGTTTCTATAAAATGTTTACGGTCTTCGCGGTAGGCCTAAACATTCCTGTTTGGATTTTGTCTAATATTGGGGGTAAAGAGAGGAAGGGTTCTAAAAGCAAATAGCGTAGAGCGCATTGCAGTTCTGCACCATTGTCTTTAGACCTGGCATACTTTCATAATAACCTTACTGAATAAACATCCACAGCAGGGCTATCTATTTCATCTGAAAGATAAAAACCTGATGACTTTGGGTCCAGGGGGGCTAGAAGGAAACAATACGGAACTGATTTCTCGGCTTGAAGAGGAGAGGATACAAGTAACAATGTTTTTTTCTGTTATTATGACTGAACTTTTCAATCTCCCACTCTCCCATAAGCAGCTTTGAGCTTGAGTTACAGGCCATAGACATAAGACAGTCAAGGCAGATTTAGAGGCCTGCCGATAACAATCAGGGACAGCATTAACTTTCTAAGATGAATTTTATACTATTAGCCGGACAAAGCCTCTCGTAGAACAGAATTAGAGAAAAATTCCGTAAGTCTTAATTTCTTCATTATTTCAATCATAACTGAAAAATATAGAAAACACAAGGGCTTTCCCAGCCTGCATCTGTGATTAACCGTCAGCATCCATGATGCCTTGGTCTCTGGTGTTTGTCTGACGTTCTCTGTTATTTCTTTTGGTTCCGGAATGTTGTGCAGCATTCCACTTCCCTCTGTGTCTTGAGGGGAAAAACACCTCAGAGCAGGCGAGCAGAACGGATGGGCTCATTGGTTTAAACCAGGAGTCGCTCTGCCGTCCGTGCCGAGTAAGACGAGCCCAGGCTGGGTGCAGGGGATAGATTGCAAGACGCAGACACTAAACGCTGGAAAATTAGGGAGGGGAAACTCTATCTCCCTACCGATAATCTGGCACATGTGCTGCCTACTAAAGGGATACTTTGGCTTTTAAGCTTCTTTGTCGTTCCCATCCGAGCTTACAAAGTTTGGCCAGGAACCTCAAGTCATATTCAATTAAGTCTGCTGATCCTGAAAAAGCCAATGTGGGGATGGGAGAACCACAGAGCTGGGAACTACTTGTCAGATTAGACGAGAGGAATAGGAGGCACACTCAAACCGAATGATGCGGCTAAACCATGAATTAACTGATTTAATTCGGGGACTTTCTGCACGTGACCGGTGTTCCTGAAAGGTAAGCTCACAGAGCGAACTTGTTTTTGATTCTACCCTTTCCGCTTTAAGATGCAGTTGCATTCGAGTCAAAAACACGATACACGGAACATTTCAGAAGATGTTATTGCTACCCTTGACCCTGCTGCTGCTGCTCATCGGTCATTTCGTGAAACAACACGTCACGTCAGCATGATAAAATCCCAACGATGCCAGCAGGTGCAAACAAGTGAAGATCAAGGCCGTGCACTGTTTAATCAGTTCCCCTCTACTATTTGGCTTTCTATTTCCAATGGGAAGTCAGGCTGGATAATGAACTTAGCAAACATTGATAAGCCTGATAACGACACCTAACCAATCACACACAGAGATTACATATGACCCTGAAGGCAAATGTGACCTCTGTTTCCTTGGTACCGATAAGGTGGGATAGCTGTGGGTTATAACAGCCCCCCCCCCGCACCTTTCCTGTGGACGGCAAAGCGGAGAGGAATCAAATGTTTGACCGTGTGACGCTGAAGCTAAAGAAAGAGCGGTCCCCATCCCTGGATGATTACACCACGTTAATTAATAGCCACTCTAGCAGTCGGCTAGTTTAACAGGTCTTGCAGTAATCTGACACTTGATCCAGTTAGCCCTCACCGTGGAACCTGAACACAGGTCATAGCAGCAGCCGGCGTAACCAAGGGAGACTGAGCTTAAATCCCCTAGAGTTCCTTCAGTATCCTCCCACCAACAGCTTTCACCAGCCACGTCGACCAGAAAAGGTCAAGCCACTAAACACTGCGCATTGAGTCAGAGTAAAATGGAAAGTTCTAGTTTTCTTTTTCTTCTTCCCTAAATAAAGAACAAACTGAGAAAAAAAACAGAAGCATTAAAGAGGGCATTTGTCATAATTTCCCCCTGCCGGTGGTGTTGGACAGAATGAGAAAGGGTGGTGGTAGTTCTGGATGTGGCGGTGCACGCTATGCAGGGCTGTGGTGTCACTGCGGTCCACCTTTGTGTGCTGGTCTGGGGCTTGGTCTGGTGAGGTGGTCCCCTGATGTGATCCATAACGTGCAGGTGATGGATGGGGCTGGTGGGCAGGATGTCTGGCCAGTGTTGGGGGCCTGCGTGTTGGACTGACTGGGCTTTCCCTCAGCCATTCGTTACCAAGAGACAGTTACACACCCTGCTAAATGAGGCCTGACCACCAGGCTGGGGTGTGTGTGGGTGTGTGTGTCGTCTCTGTGTTTGTTCAATGTGACTGCCCTACTATGTCATGTTACTTGTAACATTCCAGTATGCACCAACCCAAACCACTTGACACAAACAGCGACGATTGATGTGAACAAATCAGAATTGTGCCCATTCCATTTTCCACAATGACAGCGTTGTTTGTGTGACACTGGCATTATAATGTGTGTGCTTGGCTCCTTTTTATTTGGAAATGTCTCTGGGTATTCTCTCATGTCAGGTCCGGGGTACACTGCTATGAATATGATTTTCCAGAAATCGCAATAATTTGGTCATAAACAGGGTTGTTGAGGAAACGCCAATTAAATTAATCAATTCAAGTGCAAGTGGGTGTTATGGGGTCACAACATGTTAACTCTGCACTGTTTCTGTGTGTGTGTGTGTGTGTGTGTGTGTGTATGTGTGAAAGGTATTAATAGGTCAAAACAGCAATCTGTCTAAAGTAAATTTAAACAGATTGATGTCCAGACCGGCCATTACCACATTGCTTTTTGTTTCAATGACAAACTAATGATATTCATTTATGAAAATGATTGCAGATAGATTTATTGTTCATTCGATCTCTCTCATTTAATTTTCCGTCCTTCATGGTAGTTACAACTACGTATTGACTTCCTGGTTCTGTCTGACTGTCCTCAGCACCTCCCCCTGGTCACCTCCCGTATTGATGCTAATAATGAATCTGAATGGCTCCCCAGGTTCCCATGCCTGTCCGTCTGGCCTCTAACCTTCCTCCCGCCTCCGCATGTTTACCGAGAACAATCATTTACATACTTACTCTATGCCGTATCAATCTACAGATCCTAATCTCCCACAGTTTCACTTACGTATACACACCCACCCACACACACACCCACACACACATGTATGCTCCCACTTGTTAAAGTATACTACTCATACTACCTTTCAGGCAGAAGTACTTAGTGATTAACAATTTGTTGGCGTCTGGGAGAAATGTGGGTTATACAACTCAGAAATGATTTAACAACTCTTTGGTCTGTAACTGATTGTTTTTCACAAAGTTCAAAAAACCCTTCTGAAGGCAGTATTTGCTAGTGGAATAGAACACACTATGACAGTATGTGCCAGTATAGTAGAACAAACTGAGACAGTTTGTTCCAGTATAGTAGAACACACTGTGACAGCATGTGCCAGTATAGTAGAACTCAATGTGACAGCATGTGCAAGTATAGTAGAACACAATGTGACAGCATGTGCCAGTATAGTAGAACACAATGTGAGAGTATGTGCCAGTATAGTAGAACACAATGTGACAGTATGTGCCAGTATAGTAGAACACAATGTGACAGCATGTGCCAGTATAGTAGAACACATTGTGACAGTATGTGCCAGTATAGTAGAACACAATGTGACAGTATGTGCCAGTATAGTAGAACACAATGTGACAGCATGTGCCAGTATAGTAGAACACCCTGTGACAGTATGGGCCCGTATAGTAGAACACACTGTGACAGCATGTGCCAGTATAGTAGAACACAATGTGACAGTATGTGCCAGTATAGTAGAATACACTGTGACAATATGTGCCATGTGTAAGTTCTGGAATATTGGCCATATACCATTCCCCTATAGCTTTATACACTGTATAAATGTATGTTTAGGTGAAGGCGAGAGAAAACAGATCATAATGAAGAGTGCTGCAAGCCAATGAAGAGCTCAGTCCTACACAATGCCGACATGGACTGAAAGGAGACAGATATACAAAGGAGGAGACGACAGACAGAGGAGACAGACAGTTTGAGGAGAAGACAGGCTGATGGACAGAGAAGGAGATGACAGACAAACAGAGGAGACAACTGCTAAATATCTATCTTCATTACAAGCAAGCATCAGGCTACAGTGGAATTGATTTCCCACAAGCAGTACAGTAATTGCAATAGCAAACGTCTACGTAACCTCTGAATCTAATATAACTAACGAGCCGGAGCTCTCTATGAGACATTCCCAGACGGTCTATGGAGGACCGAGCAACATGCTGCGTATCCATTAGACTGGTCGTGCTGTAGCCCTGGGGGACTGGGTGAGTGGGCTCATGGCATTGATTAGGTCCAGTTGTCTGTTGGGATGGGAAGAGAAAGGAGAGAAGAGCTCTGGACTACATCTATGAAGAGAACGTCAAAACGTTTCCCAACAACGCTCAGTGCTCCTGGCCCACTTACATACAATAAAGAGAGATGAATGGAGGGAGGCGGAAAGGGAGAGGTGGACAGAATGGCGGGAAGAGGGTGGGATGGGAAAGAGAAAAAGAGAGACACCTAAAGATAAGAAAGAAGATTGAACAGCAGACGAAAGAGGAATCATGAATCATGAATTAATAATAAGTTAAGGATAATGACAAGGAAATAAATGGATAATACAGAGATAATGAAATGATAAGGCATGGATAATGAAAAGATAAGAGCAGGATACTGAATTAATAATCAAGCATATTGGAATGGATTATAAATAAAAGAATGAAAGCATAATATATAGATAATGGAAGAATGATGAACTGATAATGAAAGGATAGTAAATGGATAAGGGAAGCATAATGCATATATAATGTTTGCTCATCATGCCTTCCATCACATTTTAGAAATTAATTATTCTACACTAACTACAAAATCAACACAATAGTCACAGAATAATGACAACACTACAGCATTCAATTATGAACTCTTTTAAATACATCCAGTGGACATTACATTCAGTTTGTTCACCACCAAGGACTTCTGCAGATGTGGTTGGGCCACAATCTTTAAAATGAATGCGTTTGGGATGTTTTTTTGTCACTAACCTACAAAAAGTATCACATAATGCTGAAATAATTTTCTGATAATTAACTAAAAAATAAAATAACTGAAAAAGTCTTGGTTGCGTATTGTATTTCATTGGGTTTACTATGACAAACAAATATCTTCAGAAATCACTTTATTTGTTGAAAAAACTGTCACATGATCTTAGGATCAATCTAGCTGTACATGGTACAAACAACTGCACCATGAAGACCAAAAATCTTTCGAAATAAGTTTGGGAGAAATGTCTGGAATAGCTCCAGTCGGGGTTGGGCTATAAAGAAAATCCAAACCTTGAGCATCCCTCGGAGGAAAGTTATATCCATAATAAAAATGTGTTAAGAATATGGAACAACCACAATTCCGCCTGGAGCAACAGGTGGCCAGTAAAGCCTCTGAGAGGCCAGTGGTAACTCTTAGGCAGCTTCAGAGGCCTGGACGGAAGAAACTATCCTTATGTCAACTATTACCCAGGTGATTTGAAATAGGGAAAAGTGTGACAGCGAATAATCAGTCACATTAAATCCTGTTGGAATTATACCACAAGGCATTTAGAAGACCCAGCAAAAATGTTACAATTTTTTTTTTCTGATAAAATTAGAATCAACTTTATTGTCATTGAACAGTACAAGTACAGTAAAAATAATTGCAGTTAATGTATAAACCAGAAGTGCAAAATTTACAAAATGTTCTCTAGTCGTATGAAACTAAATTACGAGTTCAACCTCAATGCAAAACATTGAGTGTGGCATGATATCAAGACTGTTCTCTCAGAGAACAACATTTCCTCGATTATTAAATCATGGTGATGGCAACATCATGTCATGGGGATACTTTAATCGGTAGGGACTGGGAAACTTATCAGGTTTGAGGTTAGGATGAATGGTGCAAAACTTTTTGAAATCTGTCCACAAGAGACCTTATACTGGTGTGGAGTTTCACCTTCCAGCAAGACAATGATCCTAAACACACAGTTAAGTCTACACTGGATTGGATTAAGAAGAAGAAACTGAGAATCCTAAAATGGACCAGTCAAAACCAAGATCTCAATCTTATTGACAACCTGAGGCTAGACTTGAATGTTGCTGTTAACCAACAGAACCCATCCAACTTGAGCCAGCATGGAAAGAAGAAGGTGCAAAAAGAGTAGGAACCAGATGTGCCAAACTGGAACAGTAGAAACTACACGAAAGGAAAAGCAGCCTGGGACCGCTGCCAACGTTGGAGTATTGACTCATGCAGTTCAATACATATCACATTTAACACAAATTATTTTATTTCTAATGACATTAGAACAGTATTTTACACCTGCCAATTGTTGTGTGTCTGGTGTTCATCCCAGTTGAATAAAATTTCCAAAAAGTAACCCACCAAATTTAGGAAGGACTTGGAGGGTGAATCCCTACAAAGTAATCTTTATGTATCAATAAGGCTATAAACAATGAACTGTTATCCAGCCGATCCGGCCAACAGTCAGCATGATACAGAAACATCAGGCTTGTGATGTGGTTCTGTCTCTGGGACTTTCAGCTGGTACAGAATTTGGAAGGAGCTCCCTTTCATTATGCCCTGAGAGACCAATCAAAAGTGAGCAGTAGCTGCACACAGAGAGAAAAGAGGCCAACATTACCCCCTCATCATCATCTCATCATCCCACAGCCCAACCCCCATCCTCTGTCCTTATCCAACATCATCCCCCTTTTCCTCTCTCTCCATGTCCAACATCATCCCTCTCATTCCTTCCTTTCTATATCCTCACTCCTTCTATATCAACCCGCTACTCCCTCCTTTGCTCTCTCCCTCTCTAACATCCTCCTCCTTCACCTCCTTCTGCTCCTGTCTTCCCATCACCCCGTAATCCTGTTTTGAAAATGAGATTCACGAGAGAGTCACTGGGCTCTGAGCAAACATGACTTGGGGCTGGTTTTCCTGTTATGCGATTGGACGATCAGTAAAGGAATACTCCCCCTTCTGTCTTTCTGTTTCTGCTTCTCGCTCCCTTTGCCTTTATCTCTCTCAACCTCTCTCTGTTACTCTCTCCATGACTCTTTGAATATTTTTTTTTTCTCATTAATTCTGCTGAAGATTAATTACCAAGGGACCCCCATCCATGCACACACCCCACCACCCACAAAATAAAAGTGGGGAGGGAACAGAGAACAAATGGAGGGGGTCTTATCCCCCCTTTTGAGTAATTCCAGAAAAAAAAGAAAAGAAAACGCAAGAAGGGGGAAAAAAACACGATAAACAAAATTGTTTACTTCCCCCTCACCTCTGCAGCTGAATCCCCATGGGGATGTGATTATGAAAACAGGCCTCACTCCATCTTTTCTTCACTTCCTCAATCCTCTGTTCATGCCTCTTTGATGAAGTTCTGGGAGTTCAGAGGGACCCGCCACGGCTGGGATATCGCGGAAACTTAAAGCACCATGGGAAGAGCAAACGTCGGCTGATCTGTCGAGACGGCCATAGGGACATGTGCGTGTGCACGTGGACATGTGATGTGTACATGTCTATATGTGCATATTGTGCTCACCTGCCCCTCTCCAGAAATGCACTCTTACATCCTGAATAAAGCTCCACTCTCACCAGCTGCACTGTGCCATGTTGTGCATTTGACTAATGGGTTAATCGCCCTAAAACTTGCATTTTGCAAACAGACAGGCGCATCAAACTTCGAGACCATTACACTATGACTAATTCAAGTGGAGAGCACATTTCCATGACAACCCAGCATCCCAGGAAAGTGGTGAGAACGATAGGGTCATGATGTCATCAAGAAGGCCCCCGATTGGGTAAGCAGTTCCTGGACACAAATTATGTCACCTTTTGTTGTGCTGTTCCATTCAACACAATTGAGCGGGGGTGATATGAGTGCTGTAAAGAGAGGTCATTTTTCTCCTCATGACTGGCGTGTGAAAAAACGCTCTCTGTAGTGTGCTAATCAAACTCCACAATAAAGATGTCATCAAACTAAGCTTAGCCCCCCTTGCTCAGTCCCCAGCCCCTTCCAAGCCCCCCCCCCAAGTCTTGACCCCCCCCCCCCCACAATGACTCTTCCTCAGCAATAAAGCAGGCTTTGAATATTACCCGGCCCTAAGAA
>JACXGJ010002449.1:0-31493 GCA_016801105.1 Esox niger | reverse complement strand
AAATAAGGCTGGGACTACCCCTCCTCTCCCTCTCTCTCTCCTTCCTTTTGAGTCCCACTTACAGAAAAATAACATCCGTAGGATGGGATCAAGGCACCTTACGCATTGCATATGCAAGTAAACAAACACAAACCATACTTTGTTCACCAATGTACACTTCCTTTAAGGTTCCTTTCATTTAAGTTGGTTTAAAGCAACTAGTTGGTTGAAATGCAATAATCCCAGTACCGTTCCTGTATTTGTGAAGTCACGGTATCTTTGACGAGTACAATTGCAAAAACAGAACAAAATACAGTACAAAACAGGGTGTCGGTTAGGTGCCAGTCTCGGTAAAATCCATGGGACGTGGGCACAGTCTGTCATCCCTGGAATCCACCGCTGTGTGTGATGTTCATCCTGATGCTTCGACACGCTCCCCCGACTGGATAGGATCATCCACAAGCCAACACAGTGGCTGATCGACGGGTACTGCGCTAACGCCAGAGAGCCGTCAATCCAAGTCCCATAACCAGCCCTTCCCCACCATATCCCTCAGTCTGCAGCCTAGCCAATAGGCGGGCCAAGGCCTGCTCCACCCCACTGTACCCTCTCCGCGGCGGGGTTGGGTCGACAGCCATCTGGGCCTTGGCACTGGTTTTACCCTGAGGCTCGAGGTGGAGAAACATCCAAACAAATACAAACCAGATGGTCCACGAGTGATGAGCAGGGAGGAGAGGGTGAGTCACTCTGGTTCTCACTCTCCATCACTTCAAACTGGTACACTTGGTCTGTCTTCTATCCGTCGTCCCTCGGACCGAAGGGCTACAGGGGTGGAGTCTCCCCTCCAGTCGGCCAAAGCGAGCGGCACGGTGAGAGGCATGGGAGTTTTGTCCTCACACCGCCCTGATGAAACAACACAGAGAGAGACGAAGTGACGAAAGGGACAGAAACATTCTCACGTCTGATGTCATTCCACATTTCGTGTCATAACCAATTGTTTGACTTTCAGGTCGTTACCATATGTGGGTCTTAAAGGTTCGGCTAAATGTAAATGATATAAAATCACGCTTAATCTAATGTTACCTCATTGCAAACAGAATGTAATCGTCCCTGAGGCATCTTGCACCACTTGGTGTCTGACCTAGAGGGGACGCAAATAAAATGTTTTTCCTGAGCCTTACCTTAACTCTAATCCTAACCTTAACCCTAACTTTAACCATAACCCTAATCCTTACCCTATAACCCAACCTTTACATCAAACATAACCCAAACCCTAACCATAATCTAATCTAATCTTATCATAACCCTAACATTAACTTCAATAATTTAACCATTACACCTAAACCTAACCTAATACTAATGCCTAACCCTATTTGGGAGTTTCACACTAAACTGAACTACTAAGCCAGAAAATCTAGTTTTTCCTAGTGAGGATGTGTCCACAAGGTCAAACTTCTGCTGAGTTTTTGTCCCGAGAAGATAAGAATAAAATGCCCACATTTAGAATGCATATACAAACACGCTCACATTGCACACACGTACGTAAATATAGATGCACACAGTACTCACCAGGACCAAACGGTGACATTACGGACGGCTTGCCCTGTTTTTCTGCAATTGCCATGGCAGCGTGTTTGTCACGGAAGAAGTAGCGGTGACCTGGGGGATGAAAGAAGGGATTAGGGAGGCCGCAGGAGAGGACAGACGTGCCTACAGATTTGCCAGCACTGTCTTCTTTCATCCCACTTCTTTTCTCTTTATGTTCCTTCGCTCTGCTTCTCTTTGGCTCCGGTGAAAGGAGGCAGAGGAACAGAGAGCCATGACCACCACCTCCCCTGTTCACACTCCTCAGTCATGTCATCCACTAGCTGGCTTAGATCATTGGTCCCTCTACTGTTTACATATCAGTCAGAAATGATACCCATTCTCTCCTATGCACCTGTCCACTAATCTGCTGAAAGGCCAGTTAGTGCTGTCCCACCATGCTGCCGCCCACCTCCATTCCAGGTAACGCGGCATCCCTGTAAGCCTTCAAAGATGACAAGCCCATTCGAGACAGCTCAATAGAAAATTCGAGACAGCTGAGGTGACCCAGAGGCGGGGCAGAAACAGAAGAAGGGAGTGAGGTCCAGGCCACTAATGTCATCCCGAGGAGGGCCAATCAAAGATTGTGCAGCCTGCAAAATATACCTCAAAGAAAGGCCCAAGGCCAGCAGCCTCTTATAAGAAAGTCTTTCCCACTGTGGAATTACATCAGACTTGTAAAGTAGGTATTACATGTCCCTTGTGTGTTGATTGTTAAGTACAGCATGTTAACTAGAAACATATATGTCATAATCAGTGGAGAAGTGCCATTAGATAACATGTGATCATGTGATCATCAACAATGACAATCAAAAGTGCCATTCCTTTGACATTCTATAGTTTAATTATCGGAATTACAGGAATGTTTCCAATTTTTCCAAAAGTTGTTGAGCACCTGAACGAAAGAAATAAACAGCTTGATTAGCAAATGCATTGTAATCTCTTGGCATTTTCACTTTCATTTGAATTGCCAGCCATTTCCTGATAATAGACACAGAGGATATTACTTGTATGTGTCATCCGACTACAACTGTCAGCCATTGTTCAAATAATGGCATCATGATAGAGCAAGAATGTGGTTGTACAAAATAATAGATTTTAATTGTGTTAACTCCACAATAAGATTAGGCAAATTAGTTGAAAAAACAAAGTCAACAAATTGTGCCTTTACCCAGTTTGTCTCCCAATACCCTCTCGTTATCCAGGACCCAACAGAATTTTCCAAGTGCTTCACAACAGAGCTAACCAGTTGTCCTGGCAACCTGAACTGCATTTCTAAGAAAGTAAGAGTGCACTTCACTTGAAGAACCCCCAGCAAAGCTTTTCAGTCCAGGAGTTAGTTGAGAAAGATGCTAATGGGAAACAGCATCGGGGTGAAACAGGGACAGAGTGTTTCTCCTCATGCATTGAAATGTTGAAGTATAAGTTTCCATGCAGTGTTTAATACAAGTTTGCATACTGTCTAAATATGGTCTAGTGACAAAAGACATGCCCTTTGACCCCTGCACGCACGATACAAGCTTAAGTCAGAGAAATCGTAGCAGCTAGCTTGGATTTATCTGACGGAAACAAATAATTATAAGGCCTTCTGACCCCAGTTTGTATCGCACTCCTGCATCACCAATTTGAGCCAATCCAATCTACGGAATTATATATCTGCATTCATTTCTATAGGCTAAATATAGGCTATTGTATGGGTCTTAACTGGTTCTGCTTTGGGACCCATAATCAACCAGGTTGAGTTAGTCACAATTCAATATTTACATGAATGTTCTTTTTACAGTAATTATACCTGACAAGGAATCACCAAACCCAACCATTTCATTATCAATAGCCTAATTTGCACGCATTCATAAAAAAGAACGTTACCTGCTCCCTTGTTTGAGACCGAATCAGATATCAAACATGCGGCTCAATTTTTTTTTACTGTGATTGAAGAAAAATTTATTTCTAATAAATACATTATGTGACATGTGCATGTTCATCACCATTTCTATACACCCTCTACTCTAGTCGGTTGAATTCGGATGGGAGTATTAGGCTATTTCGTGTCCTGCTCACATACTCACAGCCACTTTAAAACCTCCCCAGCAGTTGAAATCCACCGGTTTATTCTGTTATGCTGACTCATTCCCATTAGGAGGCAAGCATACTGAAGCAACAGTGAGTCAGTGTCAGTCTGAACCTGACCAGAACCACAGCACCTCACTCCCACCCTCCCTACCTACTGAGTGTCCTGTAGTTTAAACACTCAGGGCAGCATTCTCTGTCACTACGTTTGCCATGAGCCTTATGAGTCTTGGTCAAATGCTGCAGTGAACTACACAGGGCAAGAAGTGCAATTTGGGATACGGGAACAGTCCTGCTAATCCCTCAGCAGGCTAATGGCTCAAGAGGCAGTTGTCCTAGAAACCACCACCGATAGGGTGAGCCCACTACTACCCCCCTCCCCTAACCCCCTCCCACCCACAGGCAACCTCCAATCACAACAAACCCTCTAACTAAAACAGGGTTGCAACACAACATGTTTTCTGCTTTCTTTTTTGGGGAGAGACAATCATATTTCTCATGGGTCCAGAGCATTACATGAAACATCTGGTGCAATCAGCTATTAGATAACTTTCCTGCTAATGTCTAACAAACTGTTAGATAACTATCCTCTAAATATTCCGCAACTGTTAATTAACTACCCTGTTGATATCCTAAAACGTGTAGATTACTATCCTGTTATTATATGACAACTATTAGATTACTATCCTGTTATTATATGACAACTATTAGATTACTATCCTGTTGATATCCTAAAACTTGTAGATTACTATCCTGTTATTATGTGACAACTATATGATTACTATCCTGTTGATATACTACAATTATTAGATTACTATCCTGTTATTATACAAAAAATATTTGATAACTATCCTGTTGATACCCCACAACTATTAGATTGCTTTCCTGTTATATGACAACTATTAGATTACTAACCTGTTATTATACAACAACTATTAGATTACTATTGAATATCTTACAAGTAAATATCCTACAAGCTGATATCCTACAAGCTGATATCCTACAAGTAGGCTCCAGATATCATGTTTGGCCAAACAACTTCTTACGTGACGCTTTGGTCTGTTATTTAAAACAGTTTGATGTGCAGCCTTACACCAAAACTGGGCAAATCAGCTGGTGATGGTGGATAAGTTGACGGCCCACGTGTATATCGTGGATCAGGCCTACTTGTCATGAGTAGTGGAGCTCAGTCCCCCATGGGGAAAAAGCTTTATACCAAGGCTGTGTTTGCATAAAGAAAGGCCCTGGCAAAGAGCTGTGCCATGTAAGCCTCACAAGACAGAATGTTCCAGGAGCTCGCCAACCAAATGCTGCCACAGCTTTCAGCACAGCCACCTTACAGCAGTGGGCACAATTACCACGGATCGCCGCCCTTAAGTACAATAATGGCAGCATCGCTTGGCAAACAGTAGACCAAGACAAACCAGAAACTTACCAGCACCTGTTTTTAACAGCAATATTTGGAGGTGGTAGAGAGGACTGTTTTAAAATTCATTATTGTAACAAAATCTATTGTGCCCCACAATTTTTTTTACTTTTCTTTACAACTCTGAATGTTTGTTATTGCTGTGATCCCTTTTTGATCTACTGTCTACTCTACATAAGTAGTTCTCCTGTCTCCTTTAGTTGTACCACTGTACAAGATCACCAAACTCGCCTATTCAGCTGACAAGGTGAATCAGGTGTGTTAGCTCTGGAACATGTCAAATGTAAGGAATGGCCGTGACTCCCTGAGGAGAGGTTTGAGAACCTGTGTCCTAAGTAGTTCTGCGTTTACTGCAAAAATAGAATCCTGGTAACCAGAACATGAAACCACACAAATCACTGGTTTTATAGCCCGGTTAGCCTCTGTTTTGCTTACTGCCCCTGCACTCTATGTCATGTGCTAAAGATTGGTTTGGCAAGAGCAGGTAGGACAAGACGTGGAATGTAAGGTAAACAGACTGGTACCCAGGCAACCAGTATTATGCTAGAGAAATCCAACACTGAAGAAATGTTATTTTTGGGGTTCGGTGAATAAGACAGTTGTACTCAGATCAATGTATGAATTGATACAATGTAAGTTTCAAAGGTGCCTGGGTTACAAAGATTGTAAGGTGTTCAGCAACATTATACGCTGCAGTCTGTCTGGCTGAATTAATCTGTGTAAGTTGGTTGTTTGTCACTCAAGCACAGACCTAGACAACTTTCACAGAGTAATCAGATTGTTCATCCAATCACATTTGGCTGCATCACCGGTCCCTAACCACCAGGATTGGTGCCGGTGCCATGGACTCTGACACCAGCCATACAAGAGCATTCCGCTGAAGTGTCAGTCTTGTGCCATATCAGCTTCACACTGAGGCCTTCTCTGCAAGTTCAAGTCTCGCTTGCTTCAAATGTCCTGTTCGGTGTCCTCTATTTGCCACGGTGCGAGTCTCAACAACAAATGAACCTCTCCAGTGCGTCAAGTACACCAATCAATTTGTTACCCCTCCCACCTCTACAAGGTCCCTGTTGAAACAGGTGTAGAAATAGTGGATGCCATCCGGACAATCTATCAATAGAGAACGGTTAAGGGATTTTCGAAGTCACAACACAACGAGGATTGGCTGGATGTAGTCCCTAACAGTGGTATTTCAGCCATACCACAAACCCCAGAGGAGACCTGATGCAATTATCAAAGTATCTCTAACGTTAATAGAAAAGTAAAGGGCCATTTAGCACTCAGCTTGAAACACCCAGTTATTAACTGGGTATCTACATCTATGGTATCGTCTTGTATGATTCTTTACAGGGTCCTGTCATAACGCTCCCTTCTGTCCCTGCTGCAGACTGACTCCTCCAGCCAGCCAGCCCCTCTGCTCCTGTTGCAGAAGGAGAGGCAGACTGCAGGCTGACTCCTACGGCCAGCCCCGCTGCCCCTGCCCGACGATACCGCTGCGCCGCGTTGCTCCAGCAGTGAAGTCCAACAGCGAGAACAGCAGCCATGTATAACAGTTGAGCTGAGCTCGGCCCAGGCAGCCAACAGCAGATTGGCCCGACACAGCAACCACAGCACCTGGCATGACCAGGCCCCAGACAGCACAATACACCAACACTTAGTGGATGAGAAAATCAGTCTAGCGGTTGGAGCATCGGGCAAGTAACCCAAAAGGTTGCTAGATTGAATCCCAGAGCAGCAAGGTGAAGCAAAAAATGTAACCCCAATTGCTGTGGATCAGAGTGTTTGCAATATGACCAAAGCACAAACGTAAAAACGAAATGATACGCCAAACCAGACATACGTAGAATAATAATACTGTTCTAAAAAAGGTTTCTCAATGGAGAATTATTCCACCTCTTTCTGTTCTCTCTCTAATCCTGTTCTGCTCTATTTGCTTTACACAATGTTTTCCTTCCTTCAAATCAAGACGACTTAAATGTCAAGCTAAACATTCCAACCCTTGCCTCTGCTTAGTCACACACCTCGACGTGCGTTTCGGTTCCAGCAAAATGGACAAGATGTTTACCACAACATGCGTCGCATCGGCTCACAGCCAAACATGCGGCCACAGAAGTCACACGCCGACCGACACATGCACCAGTGGCTCCTATCAGCCCGCAGAAAGAAATACTCAGGCCCCGCCTCTTACGAAATACTCACACGGGGTTAAAGTAATGACAGAGAAAGTGCTGTGAAAAAAGAGAGAATTGTCTGTCTCCAGTCCCTGATCTTAACAACTCTGCTACAGCGCTCTTAACTCCCGCAAACAGTTATTAGCCGTTTAGCTAGTGGGCCCACGTAATTACGCGATCAGCCCGTGCCAGTGCTTTCACGCCTTTGATTGGCGGTTGGTAGGGTCTCCGCTCGTTAAGGATAAGCGCCTTGGTGTTTGTACGAAGGCCAACACAAGGATGAGAGATCTCTGTGTGCCAGCGCGCAGGAACATTATCCCAGCCATGAGCAATGAGCGCATACACGCTGCCCTTCAACCGGGGCCGTCGGCTTTCCGAGCGTTCCGTCAATGACGACGTTGAGTGAACTGACGAGGTGGACCTTCTGCCACACTGTACGTACGATGCCATGTCCCCCGAGTCCCCCATTCAGAGAGTCTTTCAGCGCTTTTGGCAGCGGGGATGTCACACAGGCAGTGCACTGGGACACCCCAGTGTAAAGGTATAGTCGTTAGTATCCACGCACAGATTACTAGCAGGGACCCGTCTCCCACAGAGGGTTTCGCAATTAGTCAGTATTCCACACATCTGGAGACGTCCTCTCTGGGGAACCGCCTTTCTGGGAAAGAGACTCACAAGCCTAACACCACATGCTTTTTCCAAGGATTGTTCTCCCAACACACACACACACACACACACACACACACACACACACACACACATATGTATATACACACATATATGAACAGAAACACAGGCGCACACACACAGACAGACAAACATATATGTACTTATAATAACATTGAACAGCTCACACAAACAAATGCATAGACCGATAGAAACTCTGCCACTATATAAACACACTCTAAAGCAATGTGCATATTTGGCAAGAGGAAACCCATTAGACGGACCGGCAAATGAACACCCACAAAGCCACAAACACAAGTCTGCTATCAGCACTCATTTAGAGTTATTAAAACCAATTACAAAGCTACCATGTGTGTCTCATAAAAGCCCAAAACTTCAGCCATGACCACATTTCCTGTCCAGGTCTCAGATCCTTAATTACACAGCTCTGGTCACATGTTAAGAGATATCAAATGAAACATTCAAATGCTCGATGAATGATCTTCATTGGCTCTGAGGATGGCAGGACAGCAAGGTAGATGAAGGAAAATAATTTCTGTGATTAAGACAATGATGCCAAAAGGCAAGAACCAGCCAATGACCTCACAACAACAACTAGTAATCTCATTCAATCAAAGACATCTATATTATACTGTACACCGAATCAACATCTAAAGATCCAAAAGTCTGTCAGATTTTGAGTTCCACACAGAAATTGAAATGCATTCCTATGGGAACATTTCATGTCCAGTTCCACTGCCAGGAATTTAAAAAAAGCAGCTGACCTCAGTTCTGTACTGGATGCTCTGCCGGTGGTCAATAGAAATGACCAAGCAGTTCTGGAGTGGTGTGGTAAAAGCGGAAGAACTGGACTGGGCTGGTTGAATCCTCTCAAAATGTTCAGGTCTTGTTGACAACATCTCTGCCTTGAACGATGACCTACACGAGCCACACGCTAATACAATCACAGAGAACACACACACGCGTGCGTGAGCACTCAACACACACACACACACACACACACACACACACACACACACACACACACACACACACACACACACACACACACACACACACACACACACACACACACACAGGCACATTCAGGTCACCAACCACAGACGCACACTCTAAAAAACACACCATGCCATAGATGGGCTGGGATGGAATTGGAGCAGGACAGAATCCGATCTTATTCTGGAAATAGAAGTAAAAGTGTGGATGGATCATATTGCAGACCCCAGATTATTTGGAGAGACATTAGAAATATTTGGCCAGGATTGTGTCTAAATATCAAACCAGCACACGGTCCAACCTCCAAACCCACTGTTAATTGTGCAAGCACACACACACACACACACACACACACACACACACACACACACACACACACTGACCCAAACACAAACATATGCACATACTATAGTATGCACAGGCACGCTATCATGCGCTCTAGCCAAACACAACCACTCAATTGTCACATATACACAGAAATACATGCACTTCCTTAGAGACTTAGGCTACCTTCCACCCAGGAACCAATAAACAACCAAACACACACGGTACTACTTCTCTCCTGTATTCTAGGTTATTCCTCCAACCAAACATGGCAAGAACTGGAGCGATGCCTGTCCATATAATATCCCTATATTACATTCACAAACTGTCCATATAATATCCCTATATTACATTCACAAACTCTCCATATAAAATCCCTGTATTACTCTCACAAACTGTCCATATAATATCCCTATATTACATTCACAAACTGTCCATATAATATCTCTATATTACGCTCACAAACTGTCCAAGTAATATCCCTGTATTACGCTCACAAACTGTCCATATAAAATCCCTGTATTACGCTAAACAAACTGTCCATATAAAATCCCTATATTACGCTCACAAACTGTCCATCTCTGGAGGAGATGGACCCACCCGGGTCTGGTCTGTCCTGGAGGAGATGGAGCCAAGCTGACCTTTGTGGTCCCGCTCTCTGTTTCACTAATTAGACAAGTCTTACAAGCTAAGGGCTAGTGAGGAAGCATTTGCCTCAGGCTTTCAGATCCATTTTGATCCCTTTCTCGTGGGGTAATCCACTGTACAGTACAGTACTTGGCCTTGTTCACTCCGACTGATCCACTCTCACTGCGTCCTAATGGACCTGCGGACACACCTCTGTTTCTGGGGGGAGGAGTGAAGAGCGATGTCATGAGTAATACAGTTCAGATCTCAGTTCTGAGGCGACTGGAGGGACAGAGCCTGAGATGTGCCCAGGACCAGGCCTGAAAATGCATATTCCAGACCCGAGATCTCCAGGTCCAGTCCGAGCCCACAGCCCCAGCCGTCTTCCCCGGCCCCGAGCTCCCCGGCCCAGCCCGGGGTGGGCCTGCTGACTACCTCCATCTGGATCCAATCGCGAGTGTTTGTCGTTGGGAATTGAATCAAATTAAAAAGTTTAATATTTAATGCGACACCAGATGGAAGCGGAGAGGGGAAAGAGGCCCTGCGGTCGGCCTAATATCCCCCTCCGAAGACCCGTCCTGGAATTCCTGGAGGCATGGTCTGTGGAAATATGTACACACACACATATGGGAGCGGAAGAGAGGCGGGCAGGGAGGCACGAACCATGTAACAGGATTACAGACGGAGTCAGGACACGGGAGCAGGGATTCAGAAATCTAGCCTGTCAATCAAACCGCCTGCGGACACGTAAAGACAGGTCTACTCTCCCGACACGTTGAAGTGTCAATAGGTACATACTAGCAGGCACACAGACAGACATACACACACTGTGTGGGCTGAGTGCGAGGTGATGTTTAGGACAGCTGTGGCTCCGGGCAAGCAGCTCTGCCTTTTAAGCAAGTGTTTCTGCTTTCATAAACAAAGACAAGACTAGAGTTTCACAGGGAGAGAGAGTTCGACTGAACGTTCAAATAAAAGATAGCCAACCGAACAGTGTGGCGTAAAAAACCCTTAAGGACATGTATGAAAACACCACGGCTCAAGTAAACTAGAGGTAAACATGGAGAAGATCAGGTGATTGATAATGGTCATATTGACCTAAGGTACAAAACAGTAATTTAGATGTGTAGATGTGACTTGGTGCAGGTCAATCCCTACAAGGTCCCCCCCAATATCCATAATACACACAGAACACCACACAGGTCAGGACCAAAGCATCCGTTATCTCAGATCTGGGTTCAAATACTCTGGTAGGACATTTTTCACTGCATATTTGAGTTTTTTTCTGTTTCAGCGAGGGCCCGTGGGAATCAACTGGAATAGCGGCACCTGGGATACACTGGCACACAAGGCGTGCCAGGACACCAGCCAAAGTAGGTGGTTCTTTGAGATGGCATGTCCACCAGTGCCCAGTGTGAAGGGGTCTACACGCCAAACTCAGGTGTCGCAGTGACTGCAGATTTGCGGTAAAGGGGTGTGGGCGTGGGCTTCAGGGGTGGCGCCTCTGCGTGTGCCTCATGTGACACTCAAGGCTGCTTGATTAATGTGACTGAGGATTACGTTGAAGCCCGGGGACCACCTTGGGAGAGACACGAGACCGAGCACCACCTGGGTCTCTCACACACACACACAAACACACACACACACACACACACACACAAAACACACAGTGGGCCCATACTTAGGAACATTAGAAACAGTCGAAAACATTTGAACTCAAAGCCGTTTCATATTGTTGATTAGTTGCGTTTGGTGAAATGGTTAAATAACTCAAATCATTGAACGCAGTCCAACCTTGGCTCGTGAAATATCTGCATGTTACTCATTGTGAGAGCTCGTAGAAGAGAGGTCCGATGGTGCGTTCTGATGGATCACATCTGTCCGACAGACAGATCATTCAGCTCACAGTGCCTAGCGCCACACGACTATCAAAGATTGGGGAAATGGTTTGAGTCCCACATTGCTTTCTCCCACCACTTTGAACTGTAGAATGATATTTATTGGGTAATGTGATGAAAAGCTATTGTGTTGTTAAGACACATGAGCAGCGCCCAATATGAGGTAGAAATCAGTTTCGTCTTCATTTTGTTAATCGGATGATTGGACCAAAAAATGTTCGCCATTTGGTTGTGCTTTAAGAGGTCAGCAACTTCAGTAGTCAAATTTATTTGCACAATATTTTGTTCAGGGCCACTGCATTGAATAGAGATAGAAATGCACATATTGAATAGTATGGTACCATTCACTTGAATGGGTATGTGTGTCCAAACCTTTGACTGCTCCATATCGTTATTGATGTGAAAATACAATACTGTGTTTAAAGCTGCAGACAAAAATGTGTTCAAATCTAAACATTTTCAGGATTAGCAGTAGTCACCAGCCTATTTAAGGATAACATTTTGGCCCAAAAACATTTGTTATAGACAAACAGAACAAATTGTATTTGTAGGTTTTAAATATCCCTGCCGAGGCCATTGTCAACCTATTTGACGAAATGCCATTGGTTGGTGGACAAGTCTGAGACCTTTAATTGGCTAATCAAGGATTTGTTCCAAGATGTAATCACTACCACCTGGTGAGTTTTGCATAGTGCCAGGTTATCTGATGAGACCAGCTAAAATGCAGCATTCTATCACATGGGACAAAATCAACAATTTGTATTGGCTGACATGCATTGTGAGCAGGACAAACATATTATTTGATTTGGAATGTACGCATATAAAGCTGGACAAAGTGTAAAGTAAAAACAACTGCAAGTAGTCCCCAATGAATTACAAAGGAAGAATACATTTCAAAGTATTAGAAGAGATCCTAATGGATCCCTGTTTCTGTGAGACATGCACCACAATCTCACAGTACCTAGCACGTCACTGCACCCCAACATCCTAATAAGCACAGTCTCCTCAGTCCCCCACTAGACCAAACACACACACACACACACAAACACACACACTTCACCCAGACCCACACAAATGTGCGTAATATGATTTGCATGAGCCACGTGGCGCGATTCATCTCAACCATCACTTACAGTACTGGCCCTGAAAAGGGCAACAAACGCGTTATAAACCAACACACTCATATACAATTTAACACACCCAAACAGAAACAAACACAATCATATTCAAACGAACACACCCATAAACAAATACACTCACATACAAATGAATGCACTCATATACAAATGAACACACCTAAATACAAATACACTAATATAGAAACGATCACACTCATAAAACAAATGAACAAACACACAGAGAGAAACCTACACATTCATGCCCATGTGTACAATGAGTGGACTGGAAAAATCGCAATCTCCCCAAAGCAGAACTGATTACTATTCACTAATTTGCAGTTATTTTCTGAGCCTGTGTGTGTGTAACAGGACTGGTGTGACATTTCCCAGCATCCCGGTTTGCCTGGTGTGTTTTTGTGCCAGGACGCATTGTTTACGGTTGACATTTACGTGTGTTTGGAGGCAGCACAGGAAGCAATGCTCACCCACGTACTCAAGTCTTATCCAAGTCAAACTAAAGCAACTCACACAAGCAAATGCACACACACACACGCACGCAGGCACGCAGGCACGCGAACACACACACAGACCCATTCACATGAAATGCATGAAGAGAAAAACAGACACACGCGGTTACTTTCCTTCACTAATCAAGATGAGAACAAAGGCACGTCACAGAAATCCGAATGACTGGCATGAAATCGTACCAGGCGAACGGCCGTGAGGTATCCTGTTCTCCTGTACACAGGAAGGACATACAGGCCTATGTTGCACATGACTAGTCTTGAATCTGTACAGTGAGGGAATGTAATTTACCTGAGACCTGTCAGGGCATGGAGGGCAGGAGAGCCTAGGAGTCAGAGCATAGAAACAAAGGAGGACGGAGTGAGAAAAGAGAAAGACGGTAAATATTTTAACTTTAAGATCAACAAAGGGAAATTAAGACAATCACTCGACTGCACCAAGCAAATAACTGGACTGCTGATAAAGGGTCAGGGTTGGGTCTCAGGTCCCCAGAGGGATTGAAAAACAAACATGTGCACACGTGTGTGTGTGTGTGTGTGTGTGTGTGATCCTGTGTATAAATATGGGTTCCCCATGTTACCAGAAAAATTAGAAGAACAGAAAACGCGGGCCCCACAAGGATCCGGGGCAGGTCCCCTCTAGGGATAATTATATTTCCGGCTCAGGGGTCAGGGTAGGTTTCAGGTCTAAGGAACAGGGAACTGGGGATTCTGGGTGAAGGATACTTCCCCACTATCCAGGTCCCCACAAGGATATAAACACGAATGTGTGTGTGTGTGTGTGTGTGTGTATGTGGGCCAAAAGGCTGAAATAATGCTGACTCATACATTCCCTCAGTTCACTCCGCTAGGCAGAAAATGCAACAAAATACACAGGCAACAGAGTGACATGAGTTAGGAGCATGTTTTTGTGTCAGTGTCTAAGTGTAACTGTAACCGCACTTACAGAAACCTTTGCTTCCTCGTGCCTCTTTTAAGTTGCACAGAGAAACTCCATGACGCTGGCTGACCTGTCCTGTGACAGGCAATACATTGACTGGAGGTGTCACTTTGGCCGAAAAGCCTGATGTCAACAACGTTCCTCTACGTTCCCCAATCGACTGCATTGGGTCCACTGTTTATTCTTGACACTAAAAGTAGCTCTTCCAAGTCCAGACTAACCACAGAAAAACATTAGGCCCAGACCTGGATGGGTGAAACCATTAACCCCAACCCCCCCAAACATGCCAAACAAACCGATGCTCTTGATTACAGTCACCATGTGTCATTGCATTTTCAGTTTGTCTTATAATGTAGGTTTCTGTTAGCTGGTTTACTGCGCCTGTTGTATAGTTAACAGGTATACCCCCGACACTGTGTGTAAGCTGAGATGGAATGGTTTCACGAATGTTTCCAAGATCATCCTGTTCCCGCATCTACATGGTTTAAACGAGTTTACCATAATCCTGGTTGAGCAGTACCAGAGCGAAATTCTGCGATTTTCAGCGGAGCAGATGGCAAGTTTGGCAAGTGCTGGACTTCCTCTCCACTCGCATACTCTGGGCAGCAAGCAGCCTCTTTGGGCATTAGACTTCTCCCCCTGCTCTCTGGTGAACTAAGCCGTGTACACAAACTGACTGCGAATGTTCCAGACCTGGAAAAACCCGTTTCTCATTTATTTTTCAAGCAAATAGCAGAGTCACATCTAGGGGATATGACCTTTGACCCCCCCAGTCATGTCTACACCTGTTGTCATAGCCCCTTGACCCAGTGAGGTGCAATTCTACGGATCCTGGGATATTCCGTCTTTACCATGGAGAAATTGACCAGTCTGTATTATTGGGGGGATAATGGCAAACCGCTGGCCCCCCTCCAATATCTATGACCCTGATTGTGAACCTCTTACCATCCAGTGTCTCCAGTCTTGGTAATGATTTATTGTTCTCATCAGATATATCATCTAACATATTTTCAAAAGTACTATATATAACACAAATGTTCTATTCAACTCACTTTATATTATTTAATGGTTTACCTGTCTAAAACACCCTAGCGATTAGCCATAGATGCAAATAGTAGCTTACATAATCAAAAGGTAGATGGGCTGTTTGTTAAATGACATTATCATAACCGAAGCGATGTGGAGCAGCACTTTTTGTTCCTGTGAGCGTGGAGCAATTTCGAGCAGAGCGGGAAAAATTCTGTTGAGTGCCCAGAGTGGTGAGTGGGATATCAGACTGCTCAGCTTCACTCATATACTCTGCTGCCAACGCAGAAACATAGCTACACTCTTCGCTCACCACAAGAGACAAATCAAAGCAACAGTTCCCGGAATCTGAGGCGGGAGAGAGGGGGGAGTACTATCCTCAATTGGGCAAAATTGTCTATGCAGATCAAAACCTTAATCTAGACCTAGACTTAGTCCAGCCCTAGTCAAAAACCTGACACACCCAACTCTGCTACCATAACTAAATGCACAAATAAGTTATCCTTCTAGGTGTCATGGAAAATGAACAACAGAGCAAGCCAGAGTTTAAAAATACTTGTATTTTGAACTAATAACATCATGTCTCGATTAACTGCATTGAGGCATGTCTTTCCTGTTCATGATCACAGTGTGCCCTTACTGTTTGTCCACCCACTAACCAGGCCATAGCCAGCCAAACTCCTTAAGAGTCTTATGGGAAAACCATGGCATGGCCTGAGACGTCAACACACACACACACACACACACACACACACACCAGGGTAACAACTATTTGACTCGACAACTAGTTAGTGTCCCTGACTCGCTTCCATTACAATGTGTCACATCTGAGCCTACGAGGACTTTGTCTCGTTCCAGGCTCCATGTCCTATTTTAGAAGATTTCAGAAATAACAATGAAGCGTGTGTGTGAGTGTGTGAGTGTGTGAGTGTGTGTGTGTGTGAGTGTGTGAGTGTGTGAGTGTGTGAGTAGGCGGGCATGGCGGGTATCCCTGCGCTGGCAGAGTGGTTGCTCCTGGGCGCCTAGCGACTAGCGTCACTGGTGACGGCCTGTGAGGGTGGAGACAACAGGGTTTTCCTCGCACTCACGCCAAGGCAGAGTAAAAACAACAGTTCAAACGGGGGGAGAAGTAAAGACCAGGATGTTTCCATTTGTGTGTAACTTCTAAAGAAGGAGGTTCCACAGAACTGACAGGTGACCGGGCCCGGCCCGATCCGAGGATATGTACTGCGACTCAAGATCAACACAGTCAAGTGTCCAAAATCTGCCTTCCAAATTCCATGTATTTGTATTTACAGCCCGGATAAAGACTACTGCAGGCTTAAGCCTTGTCCGGGACTAAGAAGCATCCTCTGTGGACTTTCCCCTAATAAACATAGTCCAGGACTAGACATGAAGATTAAACCCAGGATTTTGAACACTTATACATTTGTAAGAAATTGTACGAATGGGAATTGGTAAGACGGAAAAAACAAGGGGGTTGACATGGAACACAATTGTGCAAAATTTCCGGGGACCCAACTAGGGAGGACTGCTTTAAAAGACTGACTGGCTGAAATTAATGAAAAGCTCTCAAGCGTCACTTTAACCAAAGTCCAGGAAACTGTCCCAAAATATAAACTTTGTAAGTAGTCTCCTGTGTGCTTTAACAGTGCCTTGGCCCCGCCAAGTGAACGTCTTATTCAGACAAACAGCAGCTCACTGGATGCCTGGGTCTGGTGTCTATAACACTGTCAGACTGCAGCATGGGAAGAAGTGGGCATTCAGGCTGCACCATCAATTCAGCCCCTATAAACCAATCAACACCCAGCACTAAAAAACTGGAGATAATCGCATGGGAGACATGATTAAACATACCAGCCCAGATACTTCATATGCCCCAGATCCCACCATTTCTGACTGTGAGGATGGTAGAATTCTAATTCATGCTTTAACAATAAAATGGTCTCCAACAATTTCCACAACCCAGGGGAAAAAAAACGGGAGAAAAAGTTTAGAAATGAAAATGTTTGCTTGTGTTTGTGTCTCTCAGTGAGTACCCAAAATCTTTGTAAGGGCAGCAGTTAAGTTTAGGGTAAAAGTTACATTTAAGTTTATGGTTAGAATTAGGTGTTTGAGGTTACAAGCTAGGGTTAGTTTTGTGTTTGAGGGAAAAGGTTAAGCTTTTGAAAAATTACCATTTGAGTAGAAATGATTTTCTATTGCAACCTGCAAGGATTGTAAAACCTGTGTGTGTGTGTTTGTGTGCGTGCACGCCCATGTATATCAGCCTGCCTGGCATGGTCTCTAATAAGTCTATTAGATGACAACATGGGACATTAAGGTGGAGAGAGGGAGGGAAAAGGGAGAGAGGGGGAAGGGGGAGAATTGACGGGATAGAAAGAAAGGATGAGAAAGAGAGGAGAGAGAGAGGAGGTGAGGGCTTCCCAGCAGGGGATGGTTACACTGGGGCGGACCAGGGTCAGGTGGGGGGGTTACCCACTGTCATTAATATGTCACCGAAACCCAGCCTGACAGCCTCGCATGACCGTGACACGGTCCAGACACAACCCGTTCATTTGACCAGACGCGTTAACCCTGAAACGCACACTGGCGTATTGTACAAGGCCTACAGGCTCACAGGAAGCCAGCCGAGACTGATAATCATTAGCATCTAAACGCTGGACATGGTAGTGAGGCTACCGTACGAGGGCCGTTTATTACACGGTCATCAGAAACCGTAGACCATCGTCCTCGTTATGGAAACCCGGTCTTGTCCGAACTCATGCCATCATCGACAAGCTGCTGTGGTCAAGGGCATTGGAGAAGTCTGTTATTGTTAATATATCGGTTTGCATTGTTCTCGCCGATGTCAGAATCATTCAGCGCGATGCACGCATGCATAAACATTTCACATTTGGCAAGTGGAATCTCAGGAATGAATTCCTTCCCGCACGCTCGCAGGAAATCCAAAACCCCTAAAAGCGCAGTAGAGTTTCTGAGTTTGCCCTCTGGTCTCGCATCGGTAGTCCAATAGCCCGTCAGTCAGTATGAGTGTGCTGCCGGACCACAGGGCCACAGGAATACATTTTTATTTTGTCTACTTCCCACATTTCCCTCCCCACATTATGTAGAATCACTTACAGAGTCTCCGGGCGTGTCCCAAAGGTCACCATTCTGACGAGTGCACCGCTTCTGTTGGCCCTAGGGGAGCTCCTGAGGCCTGATCAACACTAGTGCACTACGCAGGAGCTACAGGGGGCCTTTGGAACACAGGCGTCGATAAAAGACGCAGAAAATCTTAAGTACAATGGGAGTCAGCAGAGAGGAGGTTTGGCAGCTTGGTTGAAGGACTACTTTTCTTGGTTTGCCTTCAGAAGTGCCTACCTTTTCATTGGGGGGGGGGTGTATTAAGACCCAGTTGTTTTCATTAGGCAGCATTCATCCAAAACACTGTTAATGGTGGACGTCAATAAGAATGACTTTACAGGTAATTGTAGCAAACTCCTCATGGTGTTTTTTTTGACTGACCTGGAAAAAACAACAGTGGCAGTGGAAAAAATGTCATGATACAGCACATTTCCAATAACTGCTAATCCAGTATGAGTGGGTTACATGGCCAGTCAGCCAGTGAATGTGTCACTGCCCAGTAACCTGCAGCATGTGGTGGAAGAATGCCACTGATAATAGGGGAGGTCAGGAAGGGGGAAACCCATGGGACCAGGAAGTAGGATCTTAAGCTACTGTCCACCATGACTCAGTGATACCACCTACAGAAACCCACTAGCTCATAGCCTGTAACACACACACACACACACACACACAACACACACACACACACACACACACGCTAACAGGGATTTAAAAACTCACTGGAAAACTTACACACACAGACTCAGGCTGTATCATACCCATGCAAACACACTGTGTAGCACAAATGACAGAGGGCAGACACACATATTATCTAGGTACTTTCTAATAATGAATACAACCTTTTAAGTGTACAAGTACTTTCATTTAGAAAATGATTTAGTGTCTAGTAAAGCAGTTCAAAAGTAATAGCAATTTAAATCCAGGCAATCATGATTATCTCAGATGGGGATGGTCTATATCGCAGGTGTCAAACTGACCCCACGGAGGGCCAAGTGTGTGCTAGCTTTAGTGTTTTTCCTCTAAATTGGTGCCCAGTTCAGACTTAAACATCCAGATGAGGGTAGATCCTAACTAATTAGTGACCTTATTAGTCAATCATGTACCAGGTGAGAGCGAAAACCTACAGACACTCGGCCCTCCGTGGAAATTGTTGGACACCTGTGGTCTATAGGATCCACTGTGAGTGTGCGTGTATCCGTGCCTAACGTCAGTTTAATTTAAATACTCCACAATTCTGTGCCCACCTTTTGCATGACATAGTTACCAGAGATTTGACGTCACTCTAGTGTGAGAACGTCCAAAGGTCCAAGGCACCATGACACAACTACCCTTTAATAGTACTAACAATTACTTTTTTGGGGAATGATGAACAGTTTCAAAAGTTGAGGATAAAGTATAATTTAACGCACATTTAAATGTTGATCTAGTCGAAAAAACTCTGATTTACAGCGACTGAATTTATGTCCATCTATGTCTAAGATAGATAAACAACCACATTTTATTTTATTTGTTAACATTACTAAGAATATAGTCACATACATTCTATGTCTATGTTTGTAAATTAAATTAATAAAATTACAATATGTAGTTACAATATTTGGCTTAAGTGCTTGGGATTTTTCTTAGATACATTGGTCTTTAGAGTATCTAGTATTTGCAACAAGACATCTCCATCCCCTTCCATAGAGACACCTGTATTTAATGCCTGATGCAGAATACCCGAGAGGTTGTCATTTAAACTGTAACCCAATATGGCAGGTGTCCCACTTCCTGTTTGGAGATGTTCTCTGTTTTCTTGCACTCTCCGTAGGAGACCAACAGCAATAGGCTAGATGTTTTACCACAACATGAGTGGATAGAGGGAAGAGACAATTTGTCAGTTACCTAGAGGGCAAAACCAGTCTTTTTGTTCAAAATGTAAAGGGACAGATATTATGAAAAAGAAAAGTCAGAAAGACTGTTTTGCCCTCTAGGGTCCCCCTCCCCTTAAACACACACACACACACGCACGGTCTCTCACACACACACACACACACACACACACACACACCCAAACACGCAGCTCCAAACAGCATGGCAGCATGCCATCCACCTGCACCACTTCTCCCATTGTAGGTGTGTTCCTGCCTTTCACCTTTAAGATCTACTCAAAGACACCTTTGTTCTCTGTCAACCAGCAGAATGCCTCCTCTGACCCTCCGACCCAATATCCCAACAGAAGACGCACGTCCCCTAAATGTGCAACCTGTATGAGTCTCAGAGGACCAGTGCGGATCGGAGATCAGTTCTGCTGTTCAGGTAATGTTCAGGTAATGTTCAGGTAATGTTCCGGTAATGTTCCGGTAATGAATGGTAAGTAAGACGTATTTTCTGCAGGTTGGCGGCGTTGTAGAGGTGAACCTGCCTCCCCCTGGCTGTCGTCCCATCTGGAGGGCTGTGTTACCATGTAGACAGGGCCTCCCCCCGTGCCAATGGAATGCCCAAGTATCAAAGATAGGACAAATAACGAGTTACAAAAGAAGCAGGCCAGTGCTGGGAAACAAAAGATGACAGCGGAAAGAGAAAAAACTGCATCGGTTTGTTTTCAAATGAGGTCAGTCACACTGGGAACGGCCATTATTTTTCTGTGTGTTGTCTCTGGATGACGTACACACCTTAAATCAGTTAATCAAATCATTAGTGGAACCATGCAAATTCACTCCCCTATTTAGAGAGACCAAGCCAAAAAAAGGACTGAGTGGGAGATAGAGACAAAGGAAGACAGCAAGAACAAAAGAAAAAGAGAATGAGAAAAAAAGAGAATGAGAGAAAAGTAAGGGAGGAAGAGAAAGCGTTCAAATGAACACAACAGAGTGAGGGAGAATGGGTTTAATGGAACATTATGGAATCCATTCAGCACTAATGTTTGGCAGTGTATCCAGACGAGGCCTGCCGCATGTTCTGTCTGAAGTGGCTGTTCTTTCAATGGTTAGGCCCCAATTAGGAATAGCAGCCTAGCGTTAGCACATCCCTCTGGTAATTACCATTGAATTACCACAGAGGCTAACATCTGAAATGTCTGTTATTTTACGAGCTGTGGCTCTCCGTCTATCCATTTTCCAGTGTTGTGATCAATGAGCAGTCAAGTAAAGCGTGGAGTGATGGTACGATGTTGACTAAACAAACTTTAATTTTGTCCAACAGCAGAGGGGAAAGAATAAGCCCATTGGATTTTACTATGTTGGTAAGAGTCTATTAGAAGGATGTGAGGTTGTAAAAACCAGTCCGTTGGGCTTTGATGTGATTCCATGAATAAGAACATGGGAGTACATTTCTTCATGGTAATACAGTACAATACAATAAAATAAAACTGATTAAATACAGTAGAATAAACTGATTAGAGAGTACTTTCTTTGCAAATCCTCTATGGGATTAAACACTTCTATAAACTATATCATGAAACTGTTATAAAACGAGAAGAATGAGATGATATTGAACACATGTACACTAGATAGTATATTGGCATGTAGACTAAATATCCCAAAGAAAGAAACATCTATTAGTGAAACATATAACTTAGGTAAAGCTGACGGATTCCCACAAGAAAAACAGAAAAGCCAGACAGGACAACCTGAGGACATCGTTCCACCAAGGAATTACAGCTAAGAGGCAGTCGATGTTGAAGAACTCCACTTGCCTCAGAAAAAGGAAGAACAATAGAAAGATATGATGTTGAGGTCTGAGGGAAAAGAAAGTGCATCAGTGAAAACATTGTAATTTCACTCCGGTGTGGGAAAACAATTCATGCTGAAAGATAAGCCATAAGTTGTCCTTGATGTCTGTCACTGGGCATTATGGATGGCGTCTTTCCATTGAAAGTGTTGACAACCAACCCAGTTCAAACTCAGGTAATGTAGGAGAACTACAGCCATTTCCTCCCATCAGAAAAGCCTGGGTTGGGTTCAGTCGGCAGAAAACCTCCCAGTTGTTCAAAACAATGCAAACCTTTTCTTTCTGAATTTCTCCAATGAAAGAAAAGTGTTTATTTTTCAACTGTGTGGCTAATTTGTGCCCTACTGAACACAACCCAGGGTATTACTGAAGACTGTAATTGCAGCGTGAGGTGAATCATAATGACCTGGAGAGTAACCTTGCTGTGAAGTGTGACTATAAGCTGAGCCGCTCTTGGAGCCAGCCTCGAAGCCATGAAGCCCTGCCCTAAGTCCTGGGATTTCTCTACACCGGAGAGCAGAGCAGCACTCCCATCCAACCATCATGGAATTTGTTCAATAGATGATTCCACCATACAGCGTTGGGATGACATACACAAATACAGCAGATTAGATGTCATATGGAAAGATTCAAACCATACTCCTCGAAGAGATCCTTTTCATGTGTTTTCTATCAGTTGACCTGTTCATTTATATTCAAGCCATAGCTCCAGATTTATTCTATGCCACAGAGAGAGCTGCACAGGTCTTACTAAGCTGCAAAGCTGTCCTTCCTCCAACCAATCCCGTCCCTTTCTTGCTTTTTGCAGTAGATCCGAAGTTCCTGAAACATCCTAACATCTTCAGTAGCACTCCATAACCCTGCAGTCCCTTGTCTGATGGTGGTTGAGCACAGGACAATGGATGGATCTACTCTGTGCCTCACTCTCTCACACACACACACACGCCTCACAAGTCTCTTCCTCACATACACCTGCCAAGTCTCACACTCACAAACACACATCTCAACAAGTTCTAAAGAAGATATTTAATGGCTAACACTGAGAATGCCCTCTAACACATTTGGAAAACGTTTACCTCATGTCCTTTTTGACCCCAAAGAAACTCTTTGTTTCTCCTACACCTCTCTCCTTCAACTTATCTCTCCCCTGGCTCAGTCGACGTAATTCCTCTGGTGGCTGACATCGGTGAACGAAGATAGCCTCATTCAAACCAACTCCATACCGTAGCTTAGCCATAGGGTGCTTGATCAGAACTTCCTGAATTCAAGTCCAAGGAACTGATACACATGTTCTTTGATGTGAACAGAAATGTGAAGTTATTGATAAACACAGTGTTATTATGTCGCATGTAAATCAGATCAGCGGTCCTGTTGCATATGCAGAAACCAGCCGCATCTGGACGAACAGGAAAGACTGTTAATTGGAGTGTCACTCTTGAGGGCCGCGGGTTAAATGGCGCAGTGCTCAGAGTAAAGGGTTAAACTGAACCACATGCACACAAACACACACACACACACACACAAAAAGTCTTACACTCTTGCACTCACACAGATACATGCAGCACATGGAGTCCATTCAAACAGGCAATAAAACAATCGAAGGCCAGGAGGGGTGACATTCACAACACTGGCAACCCACCACAGACATATTGATGTACTTAGGGAGAGCTTTATAACAGAAACTCCTTCTAGAAAGAAGAAAATAAGGGCCTGTCATTCTGTTACATCTATCTATCATTCTGTTACATTTATCTATCAATCCGTTAGCTCTCTATAATTCAGTTTAATCTCTGAATCATTCTGTTACATCTCTATAATTCAGTTTCATGTCTGAATCATTCTGTTACATCTATGATTCTGTTACATCTATCTATCATTGTGTTACATCTGTCTGTCATTGTGTTACATCTCTCTATCATTCTATTATATCTCTCTATCATTCTGTTACATGTATCTATCATTCTGTAATATCCCTCTATCATTCTGTTACATCTATCTATTAATCTGTTACATCTATCTATAATTCTGTTATATCTTTCTAGCATTCTGTTACATCTATCTATGATTCTGTTATATCTTTCTATCATTCTATTACATCTATCTATGATTCTGTTACATCTATACTTCTGTTATCTCTCTATAATTCAGTTTAATCTCTGAATCATTCTGTTACATCTATCTATGATTCAGTTTAATCTCTGAATCATTCTGTTGCATCTATCATTCTGTAATATCTCTTCATCATTCTGTTTCTTCCCTCTATCCTTCTGTTTTCCTCTTTCATTCTTCACTTACCTCTCTTTTCCCTCTCCAGCCACTCTCTCAGCTTGCTTTTCTTACTGTCTCTCATCCTCTTCTCAGCCTTCTCTTAATTCTCTCTCCCTCCTCGTTTAGAATTCTCTCCTGTTCTCTGGGCTCTCAGTATTTGCCTTAAGGCATGCTTCACGTTCTGTGTCTGAGTTTTTGTCCAAAGGACTGTATGATTTCCAGACCGGTGGTTCAGTGGAAGACCTCAGATGGATATTTGTGGCTTTCAGGTTCTGTGTTTTTACCACTGTTGCTACGTTTTCTGGCCCTCCTAGGCAGTTCCGGGCCACTCTGTGAGCATAAGGTCTGTTTGTGGTAGTGCGGGTTTGGAGCGGAGGGGAGCTGCTACTCTTGCTCTCTCCCTTCCTCAGCTCTCCCTCTCCTCTTTTCAGACAGGTGGAAAATGGTGTACGTGGAGGCAGGCCTCTCCAAGAATTCCTAACTGCCAACCCTTGAGACACACACACACACACACACACACACACACACACACAGAAAGGTATGCATGAGGCAGGCCAAACTACAACTGTATATCCATATTGGTCACAGACGACAGAACAACAAGGAAATTCCTGGCTTGCAGTGGGCTCTGTTCTTAGTGTCCGCTTGCGTCTCACTCCAGAATGACGTCTCCAGCACATCCTAGCCGACTGATCGTTGTTGTCCCTCAGCGCCTCCCGGTACCACAGGCACTTTCAGCTCACCACACAGATTCCTCTCTCACGGTGTCATGAGCCAACAAGCTGTCAATCAGTCAACAGCCCCCCTGCGTCCTTAGTCATAGAAAATCAACATTTGACAGGGTGATGGTTGTCAGATTGTGTGTGTGTGTGTGCGAGATTCGTACAGGTTAATAAGGTGTGTATGCACACCTTTGTGACTGTACGTTTGTGTACGTGTGTATAGGTATACAGTATGTGTGTTCCCCAGTCTGTGCTGAGGGGTGTGTGCGTGTGTGCGTGTGCGTGTATAAACTCCTAGGGGGTTGTATGAGTGTAAATATGAATGTTGTGATCCTGTAGTGTTTATTGGAAACAAGCTCCACGGCATCCAGAAAGATTCCACATTGCTCTTAACTGTCTTCCAATAATGGGAATATGTGACAGTTATGAAACCACAGACTACTGAACGCCAGGGAATGGATCTGGTCTTGTCAGAGTTAATGCTGTTACTGGTGGGAATGCTGAATGGAAGCTCCTTCTCCAACGTTAGCGAACCGCAGTGTCCTGGAGTATCAGGGTACACTGATCCACGCACACACACACGCACACGCACACGCACACCTTGGAATCCTCCCTGTTCCTATCTCAAACACTGGACACACTGTTCGCACATGCTGCTCAGTTTAGTCGTTTCCACCACAACGCAAATAGTCCAAAACATTTTTATATGCCATAAACCTGTCATTAATCATTTGGGGCTTGAGCTCAGTAATTGCACCTTTGCCCTCCAGAATCTCCTCGCAGTCGCAGGTCAACTGTCTATCAGTCACAAAATGGCTGACTTTCCTCATGGTCAGAAATATGACGAGTCATGTGCTACCTCGTCCTTCCACGCTGGCACTCTACTTAACTCAGCTTAAATAAACAAGCCTCCAGCATTTCAGGCCTACATACCGGATCACCTTCTGGCACTGACCACAGGCACGTGTTTGTTTTGCTACAAGGCTCAGGCTGCATGAGTACGCCTTACTGAAAATGCTTCGTCCGCGGGGAGAATAACACGGCGCAAATCTGACAGATAAATATGTCATGCTATAGGTTTTTTTGTTGTTGCCAGAAGCACATTTTTGGAAAGCGCGGTTGCCTCGGCGGGTGAGAAGCCAGAAGGCTTTCCAACCCCGCAGTGGTTTCACTGTGAGACGGGGAAACAAAAGCAGAGATTACAAGAGATGAGAACATGTCTATGGAGAACAAGATGTGTAAACGTCCCGTAGGAGAGCTGGTGATAAAGAAAGAGATGTTCAACGTATCCAGAGGGAGAGGCAGCAGTGGGTTTGGTGAAGCACGAGTCAACGCGAGGCCACAACACACCAACACACCCCAGGGTCTTATCGCGGTCCGGTACTGCCCCCGTCGAGCCACGGCAAGGCACCAGGCATCCCCAGGGGGACGACCCTATCAGGTGGCCCATGCGCCCCCACGAAGACGAGTGGTCATCACCCCCACCCCCACGCTACGGGACGGGTCTGGTCAGGACATACCGCAGCCGCTCTGACAGCCAGGAGTGGTACTCCCAGGGCCCCCTTACAGCCAGCTAGCCCAACACACAGCCAGCGTCTGCCCCGTCTCGGCTAGCTGCGCCTTATCTGCTGGCTAGACAATAATAAGAGGGCATCAGCCAGAAGCCCAGCGGTGTAACAGCCCTGAGCGAAAGGCTTTAGGCACGGATGTCTAACACGCATCTGCTGAAGCGTCACAGAGCAAGGAGGGGCTGCAAGATGTCCCTCCCTCATCAACGTACCCGCATTTTACCTCCTCCTCGCCGTTATCACCCACACTGGAGACTGGAGAGAACTGAAGGGTAAATACCTCAATGTAAGTTGCAGCCTGTGGCGTCTTTCATCTTAATAAGATGACTTCATGGCTCAGGCATTTGTGTAAGAAAAACAGCCTGGTCTCCTGTGTGTGTGTGTGTGTGTGTGTGTGTGTGTGTGTGTGTGTCACTGGCCATGCTGTGCGGAGGGCTTCACCAGGGTTCAACGGAAGGATCGTTGTCGTGACAACATCCGCTCTAAGGACTAAGTCACATGGTTAACTTGTATAACTTTATCAAGATATGTGTCACACGGGAAGACATATGGGATATGCAAAAAGCACCTCCAAGATAGAGTAAGAATTGGCTCTCTCAAATATCTTATGTTTGTGCTGCAAACATTAACAATGTCATGTTTTGGGTGGACAATGTCATCTGTGCTCCCAATAGTGAAAAAACCCTTCTCTGCGCCCTCCCCTTTACAGGGGAGTGGGACAGCTGTTTCTGTGCCAATCTGAGCAATTAAAATGAGGCAGACACCAAAACAAAGCAGAGAGTATATTAATCTATTCATCATTGTATCATTTCAAATCCAATGTGATGAGCCAAAACAACAAAACTTGTGTCACTGTCCAAATATTTATGCACTGCACTTTATGTTTAAGGGGTACATAAAAATGTATCCACCTCAAGGAAACATCTTGTCTGTACGATGCATTTCAATCTGTCAAACCAGATGTCAACAGATGACATCATGAGAGGTCTGAAATGTTAGCATCAGACTGGGAGGATAGCTTGGTGAACATCCATGCCTGCTCAATCACCTGCAGACATTGTCTCATACAATTGATCTTAAACGATCTTAAACAGATCACACTACTCAAAAACAAAACCGCGTAAGATATTTCCTGAAACCTCTGTGTCATATGTGAAACTGCAGAGGGCACAATACTCCACTGATTTGCCCAGTTTCAACCTGCTGAGGCACTGTTTTGGAGTCTGGTGTTGCTACCAGTCAACCTGGAGACACCATTTGACCCTGGAAGATGGGTATCAATTCGTGTTCTGTTCCTTATTATGTTCTCTGTAATGTCTTAATAAAAACTGTATTCATAGAAAAAACGCATACAGTTATAATTTGTGGAAGAGTTCTTGTACTGTCCTACCTTTTCAAGCAAAAAATATTCAAAGCACAGAAAGTGTCGGCCTCACTCAAGTAGTTAGGATTCCTCCTTGAGCTTACAGTAGAGAGCAAGACCTGGGGGTAGAATTCACCAACACTCTCTCACAGCGATTAAACACATCACAGTAAGAGTGGCGGGCAACGGGATAAAGACCAAACCATGCAGTCTCCAGATGGTAGCGGTCGTGCCTTGCTGAGGCATTGTGGGTAAGGTATTACTGGGATGTCTGTCTGGTGGGTGGGAGGGTGGGGGTGTCGGGATGGACGCTTTACCCTGGAGGGGGGTCAAAAATCCCTGACAGGTCATCAGGCCCTTGTCCCCTGCTCTCCTCCATATTGAGACATGTCGCTCAGCACGTTGCCAGTGCCAAAGCTTCTGTTTGAAGTTTGTTCAGACAATAGGGTCTACTGTAACCGTGGAGACATTGTTAGAGCAGCCTGGGAGACGCATAGTGGACCAGGGATGGGTATCGTCATGACAACGACCTGTTGGGAGGCTCTTTAATACCAGGTTAGTCTGCCTCACAGCAACATGGATTGTGTCTACTGGCAGGGGAAGGCGGGGATTCAATCCACAGCAAACAGTAAGTTTCAGGTTGCACTTTCAGAAGGGTGTCTGATTTTGATCGTTTGAAGAGGCAGACTTCCCTGGACTCCTATCTAGGTAAGTCTGTAAAAAGGAGGCCCCAGCTGGATGCCAGGTCAGGCTTCCCGGTCCTAACCCAGACGGGCCACTGCAGACCAACCAACCCTGTGGGAGGCAGTGAATGAATGCTCTGGCAACTTTCGTCCCTTCATGTCCAGGCATTACGATATCATATTCAATCAAAGCACCAGCAGAATTGTGTGTGGGTATGTGACTCGCCCATGTCTGCCGGCACACACACACACACAAACACACAAGCACATGCATGCGCGCACAAACACACACACACACACACACACAGCCTTCTTCACCTGCAGTAGCCAATCAGGGCGCTTGTCACGTAGGCATCTCTGTGCTGAGCCCACAAGCCCAGACCAGCCACATGCAGACAGGAGAACGGGGCAGAACCATGCCAAGCCTGCTAACCCCAACCCTAACCCCACCCCCATCCCTCCCTCCCTTCCTCCCCTACACCCTTACTACTTACTATCGTTCACTGGTCTTTCAAATCACTGGTCCATACCAGGAACCCAGTCTCAAGCTATATTCACACCAACCAAGTTTGTATATCCCAGTATGTTGAACTGAAGCTCTGTTCAAGGCTAAGAAAAAGTGCTCAGGTGTATTCAAGCAAAAAACGCACCCACTAGGTGACTTGATTACCCATCAGAATCCTCTGAGTCAGATATCTTGCAAGAAGGAACAGCAGAACAAAAGGCTGTGTGAGGCCCAGAACTGGTTAGGTGGAAAACTCCAGAGGGAGATCCACACAAAGGGGTCGTTGTCTTCCACTTCACCGACATTCAGGTCGCGGCAAACAGCAAAACTTCCTGTGTGGTTTTTAATCTCGCACCAATCGGCTCGTCTGTCTGGACTGTCGCCATGGCTGCTGTTGTTGTCTCTGGCCTGTCATAGAACAAGCGCCCACGCTCCGGGAGAAGAAAGACAAGAAAGAGAAGGAGAGGAGAAGAAAGACATGTAGAGTCTTTTATCCTGGGAGAGGGAAGTCAATGTGATATCTTCCACTGGGTATCAAAGAGTGCAGTGATGAAGAGGGGAACATGAGCCGCTGGTATATGGTTGCCTCAATGAAAGAGCCCTCTGTGTGTGTGTGTGTGTGTGTGTGTGTGTGTGTGTGTGTGTGTGTCAGGGTCATCATAATCATCCCCCATATCCCACCCTCACACTCCCATTCCATATCGCCAGTTAAATTTAAAAAAAAAAAAATAAGAGCTGCATGCGATAGCTGTAACGAGTCGTCCTTACACTTTAGGGTGCTTGATAGCTGTAACGGTCGTCCTTACACTTTAGGGTGCTTGATAGCTGTAACGGTCGTCCTTACACTTTAGGGTGCTTGATAGCAGTAACGGGTCGTCCTTACGGTTTAGGGTGCCTGATAGCTGTAACGGGTCGTCTTTACGCTTTAGGGTGCCTGATAGCTGTAACGGGTCGTCCTTACGGTTTAGGGTGCCTGATAGCTGTAACGGGTCGTCTTTACGCTTTAGGGTGCCTGATAGCTGTAACGAGTCGTCCTTACACTTTAGGGTGCTTGATAGCTGTAACGGTCGTCCTTACGGTTTAGGGTGCCTTATAGCTGTAACCGGTCGTCCTTACACTTTAGGGTGCTTGATAGCTGTAACGGTCGTCCTTACGGTTTAGGGTGCCTGATAGCTGTAACGGGTCGTCTTTACGCTTTAGGGTGCCTGATAGCTATAACGGGTCGTCCTTACGGTTTAGGGTGCCTGATAGCTGTAACCGGTCGTCCTTACGCTTTAGGGTGCCTGATAGCTGTAACCGGTCGTCCTTACGGTTTAGGGTGCCTTATAGCTGTAACGGGTCGTCCTTACGGTTTAGGGTGCCTGATAGCTGTAACGGGTCGTCCTTACGGTTTAGGGTGCCTGATAGCTGTAACGGGTCGTCCTTACATTAATAATACATATGAATGTATTATATTAGCGTGTTATTTTTAGGTGTTATATTAGTGTAATATTTTCATGTGTTATATTAACCTGTTATTTTAATATGTGGTATTAGCATGTAATATTAATGTGTCATATTAGCGTGTAATATTAGCATGTAATTTGAATGTGTTATATTAGCGTTTTATATTAATGTGTTATATTAACATGCAATATTAATGTGTCTATCATAAGGCTTTTTTATAAAGACAGCACATGCAGTGATGTGACTGGTTAACTGTGTGATTTTTTAAATAAATACAATAATAACCATCCTGTAGGGTAGGCACAGGAAGGTGGCTGGATTTGGTGCCAGCTTCTTCAGTTTCAACCGACAGGACCAGTACATGAATGTGTACAGCAGTCCTTTCTTCACTGCAGACACCACAGAGTTAAGGATGTTACCACGCCCACTCTTTCCCTGTGTGCTTCATTGACTTTAACAAGGCTGGTGTTCCCTTGATGTTGTACTAAAATAGCATACAGGCAAGTTGCGTCTATGTTGTGGAGGGAAAGTATACAGGCTAGTTGCATGATTACATATACATATTATCTCCTGTAGTCCAATCACACACTATTTACTTCACCAGGTAGAAAATACCTCATCAAACATCACTTTCTGAGCACAGAGAACTCTTCCATCATGAGTTTTTGATAACAGTACACCCCTCCATCATGACTTTTTGATAACAGTACACCCCTCCATCATGA
>JACXGJ010002448.1:9526-65707 GCA_016801105.1 Esox niger | reverse complement strand
AACCACCACCACTACAACCACCTCCAATACAACCACCACCAATAGAACCACCACCCCTACAACCACCTCCAATACAACCACCTCCACCACCAATAGAACCACCACCACTACAACCTCCTCCATCACCACTACCACCACCTCCACTAAAATCACAACCACTTCCATTAAAACCACAACCACCACTATTAGAACCACCTCCATCACCAAGAACACTATTAACCACCACCACCATTACCAAGACTACAACTACAACCTCCACCCCGCCCCCACCAACACTACCATCACCACCACCAAGACCACCACCATTACCCCCACTAGTGTGTTTGTGGATGTGGCCTACCTTGTCCAGATGGGTTGTCTGGTACGGCTGAGTCTCTCCTCACCAGCAGGTGTCTGGCGAGCAGGTCCGGAGCAGAGAGGAACGTGTCCACCTTCAGAGGCCTTTTCCCTTTCTTCTCCCTCTCTCTGTCCTTCTCTCTCTCCCTCATTGTGGGTTTCCGTCCAAAAACATGTGTGTGCCCCACCATTATGTACAAAACAAAGTCCTGAACCAAACACATAAAACATACACAGAAGAGAGAGAAAGAAAAGAGTGTTATCACCCATGAATATAATGGATATCTTTACGATCTTAAGTTGCGTGGAGGGCAGGAGATAAGGTATAAAGTGTCTCACAGTTTGTTACAATGAGGACCTGTGTGAGGTCATTGTGCGAGATGGAGTGATGTTCACAGTGGGTTTTTGTGTGTCTTCCCAGACATTGTGCAGCTGTGGGTCTGTTTTGTGCTTAGGGTTGAATGGGAGAGACTGAAAAGGGATGGAAACAATGATGGTATGTGGTGATTAGTGGCATGCAGGTATGATGTCATGTACACACGTGTGTGTGTGTGTGTGTGTGTGTGTGTGTGCATATACTGTACATGTACTAGTGCACATCTGCTTGTTGACGCGTATAGCTAACAGTATGTGCACAATTGCCGATCTGTATGTGTGTGTGTGTGTGTGTGTGTGTGTCTAACTACACATCAGTGTGTATCTGTTTGGTGTGATATCATCTTGGAGGCGCAAGTCTAGCCTTGCTCTGGTCGTAGCCCTGCAGCAACAGGAAGTAGGGACGGTCCATTGGTGGGAGGATCAGGCTCTGTGACATCACTTCCAGGTCACAGGCTGAGTAGTCTTTTGCTTCCTCAGCGGCCTTGTCTGCTTTGTTTCTCCGCTCTACCTCGTCTCTGACCTTTGACCTCATTATCTACAAATGAAGGGGGAGACTTGATGGTCAGACTGCACATTGTGGAGTTTAGATGGCGTTGCTTTAGTGTGTCGTGGTGTGCGTTGAATCTCTTCCTGTCATCCTCACCTCTCCGTGTTCCAATGGAGCAATCATGCTCACAATGTTCTTCCTGTCCTGGATTCCTGCACTGTTGTTTGGGTGGTTTCCAGAACGACGGGGGTCGTTGGCGACGTGATTTCCTTGGCGACGTCTCAGGCTGAGGTTCATGTCACTGATGCTTCTCCTGAGTTCTGTGTTCCGTCCTCGGTGACCTCGCTCTCCTTCCTCAGGCCCGCCCCCCGATTGTATACGGCTCCGCCTCCAACGTGTGCCTATTTCAATGACAACCAAACAAAACTTCAAAAAAAGATCAACTTTTTTACACTTTTGACTAGTGGAAACTAATTGTAATGTTACCTGTGTGGTTTTCTCCTTCCCTCTCTCGCTCCTTCTCTTTTTCCTTCTCCTCTGTTTCATAGTCTTCTCGTCTCTGGATCTCGAAACGGCGTTCAAATCCATCTTTTGGCCGCCACATGTCTACCAATAGCAGGGGACATTCCCATTCTGCCACACACCTACGACACTCGGTTTCCCACTGGACGGCTCCGTCTGGCTGCTGGATGGGCTTTCCAATGACATCACACAACAGGAAGTCTTCAGGACTGTATTTCTGCAGGGCTGGGAAAGAGATGGAATAGAACCCAGTTTAAAAGGAGGGAACAGAACCAGGTTTAAAGTGCAGGACTACAACCAGGCTTAAGGAAAGGAAAATAACCAGGCTTATTTTTTTCCTATGACTTGTGTAAACCGGACATTTATCAATAAAATAATTCACAGCTGTACTTGTATTAACTGTAACAATTCATTCAAGTGTCGGTGTAATGATGTATCAACATAGAATATAAATTCTGGTAAACCATTGTAGCTTTCTTTCCTGTCCTACCACCATCCCTCTGGTCTATGCTAAAGTGCATACTGCCAATGCCTAGGGGATTCTCTCCATAACTGCAATCACTGGAACAATCTGTGCGAAATAAATATGTTTCAACAAAGAAAATCAATCAATTCTGGTATGGCAGGTATGGGAAAATAGGCCCCTGGAGGGAAACGTTTGGGAACGACTGCATTAAGGGACTGTCCCTATCTACTCCCATAGATTAATACATTTATTTTATTGTTTTAATAGGAAAATAATTAGATTGAACAAAAATCATGGTTCACAATGAATTAACAGCTCCTTCTCCTCTATGGCCTTAGTCTAAGATTACATGTAGATTACAGACCAAGCGCCTAGATATTTGGCTGCATTGTGGACTTATTCATAAAGTAATCAAATCCCGATGTTGTTTTGCACTTTTACAGATCTCTTACATAAATCACTGGACCAAAGATGGAACAACAAGCCAGACTGTTTGCCGGATGTTTTAATCTGAAGTGTTTTCACTCAACACCAAATATGGTTATGATAGGAAGCTCAGAGGCCATGAGTGGGAGAAGATGGAACAAGATGGAATCTGTGCCAAGGTTCTTCAGATTTTTTCACAGATCAAATATTTGACCTCAAAACTGTTTTATATTCCCAAAATTTGAAAATGAACTGAGAATAGAGTAGACAGTGTTTTGTAGAATTCATCCATAGATACAGTTCCTAAAAATGTTGTTGCTAGAAACATACAAACAATTGCTTATCATCTTCACCAGGATCTTGCTTGTGCTTTGTTCTGCCTACTGCTTTGCTTGTTCCGCTTGTTGACTAGCCTGCCATTGGATAAAAATAGTCTGTTTGTGATTTTACTATACTTTTCTCACACTGTTTCTGTCACCCCCCATATCTTCTCTAATCCCTGTTCACTCTCATCTGTCCTCTCATGTATGTCCATTCTTTCATCTGTCACTTTTGTCTCATTTGTGACTTCTCTCTTATCTGTTATCTCTCTTTCTGACCTGAACTGTCATATCGCTCTCACCTGTCGTCTCTCTGTCTCTGTCTCTGCCAATTCAAATTCAATTTAAAGGAATTTATCGGCAAATTTACAAGAATGCTTTGTTTTCCTGGCCAAAGCAAGTGGACAATAAGTAAGACGTTTTATACACAAATAATAAATGACAAAAGTGGAAGAAAAAGGCCATCACAAAATGAACATGGGTCATCAGATTCTTTCTTTTTACCTGTGTCGTCTGACTCTTCTCTCTCCCTCTCTGTGTAGCGGGTGATGACCTGAGCGATGAGCTGCTTGGCTGTAGAGTGGGTATTGGCTAGCAGGGAGCGGTAGTTTGCCCCACTAGACAGAGCATCTCCGTAGATCTTGATGAGCCCCGGGGCAGTGGAGGAGGCAGGGGGGAGGTAGTGGTGGGACGAAGGGGCCGCAGAGTGGGCCCACACCTCCCTCTCCTTCTCCCCTATGGCCTTATCCCGGTCACTGTTGGAGCGCCCCCTCAAGAAGAGATGGGAGAGACGCTTGGTGCGGGACTGGGGCCCGGCTGGACGCGGCCGGAGGAAGGCAGGGGTCGGAGAGGGGGATGGGGGAGCGAGGGAGGGGGTGGAGATGGAGAGGGAAGCGGAAGGGGCCGCAGGGGCCTCGTGGAGAGAGGCAGCGTCGGAGCTGGTGGTGGATCTGGGGAGAGAAAAGGGGAGGGAGGGGAGAGCGAGGGAAACAAAGAGGGAGGTAGGCGACACAATGCAAGAGGGTAAGCCGTCTGTAACTTATGTCTGTTCTGAGTTGAGCAGGGACTAAAATAACTGTGTTCCTCAGACCCTGAGAAGGGTCACAGGGTTTGAGGAACACAGTCTCACGATTGACACAGGCCACCTAACAAGCTAGTGTCTTTTCTTCATGATATGCCAAAACATGGCAACTTCGTCATATCCAAATGACAGACAGCCAGACCGGCTAACCGAGTGAAGAGACGTGTGGTAAGTTGGTATGTTCAACTGCACGCAGTAGGGCGGTATTAGAATCAACACTGAAGTTACACTGAGGTACAGAATACAGGTAGCAGAAAGACTGACTTGACAGAGACAGCACTGGGCCAGCGGCCCCCCAGCTTGGCAAAGTGTTTCCTGGGAGAGTTGATCCACAGACCCACAGGGAAATGGAGCTTCCTGAAGCGAGGACTGTCAGACCCCTCAGTCTGATCCATCTGTGAACTAGAGAGGGATAAAGGTCTTATGAAGGTTTATTTGGTAAAAACAAAAACTTGCCAGTAATATAAAGACGACCGCGTGTCCCTTCTACAGTTTTTTATTCTGGTCATGATGATCTTGCTAAACTGTGTTTAGACATTAATCAAAGGTTGAATAATCAGGGGCTCATAGACTGACTGTTTCGTCCAAACACCCTAGCCATGTAATGCTGAACTCAAATAATCAAATGAGGTCATCATCATGAAAACTTGAAGGACCTCTGGATCCTTCTGGAATTGTTCATTGTTAAAAACCAAAGGAATTTGGCTCGGAAAGTGATTGGTGCAGAACCAACAATAATACATACTTGGCTCAAATCATCTTAAATTCTTCTGTCACCTCCTGAAATATTTTTTTGAAAAGTATGCTATTTTTACACAATTGGTTAGTATGTTCAGTAGACTACTGTGCAAATGTCTTAAACCATCTGAGAAAATTGTTCAAAGCTATTTAGCTGGTCAGTATGTGTTTATTTATTTATAAAACACCATATGATATAAATACAAATAAACATACAATGGAAAGTAACAACAATTTCTTGTGTTTTCCTAAAGGGAATTGATATCTTGTAAGATGTCTCGAAGGAATGTCATGACAACATGAGAAGAAACTAGCTAGTGAAAGATATAAACATGGCAAAAGACTAAATTGGATGAACAGAACTTACAGATCACTTCTGTGAGGGCCTGAAGGAAAACCAGTGAAGTCTGGCGTCAATGTATGAATGCCGACTTGTTTAAAAAAGACCGTTTTTGGTACTTTACATTATATTAAGGTTTCATTGTGATTAATGTTACATGTTGTTGCTGTTTTTCAAACAAGTTCTTACTGATATGAAGAATATTATAAACTGTATTTTTCTATAAAAGATAGGTGTTAAAGTGTCATCATGTTTTTTCAGTATTCCAGCACCCTCCCTTGAGAGATTGAGAATGTTTATACGATTGGAGAACACTAGGGAGTAATTTTACACTATTCCTTAATGATCTTTATCAGCATAGATTCATCCTAGCTATGCCATTGCTAATGTATTGCATAATTGGTCATTTAAATGGACTTATGGACTGCCTTTTTTAATTCCAATCATAGATTCTCAATGTGTATCAGAAAATTTGCCAGGAATCCAAACTGTTCATTGGGTGGTCAATTAACAGTACATTTGTGTATTTTGTGTGTCTTTTTCGGGTTTTTCCTAAAATGTCTTGGTACTTGGTAACATTCACAATGCCATTGACCTTAACAAGGAACTTGGGACATCAAAGATCCAAGCCCATTTTTAATGGAACGTATGAGGAACTGTAAAACAAATTCTCCCACCACTGGTGCGCATGGTCAAAGAGCTCGGTCTTAGGTCATCTGACCGTAGCACCAGTTCCAATCTGATTACCATGTTAATCAAAACTGCCAATACTTTTGGAGGTGACTGTAAATTACATGTTTATCACTTGCATGTCATTTCTTCAACAAACAGGAAGCTTGTTGTGTATGACTCCTAGTCTGCCTCCCAGCCTACCTTGGAGTAGGAGGGAAATGCCCCGCAACAAAGACCTAGTCAGTTTGGAGTTTTGCCTCATAATTGGGAGAAATAGAAGATATGAAGTGGTTACATTTCAGTTAATTCTAGATCTGTGTCTAAGGGAAGATTACACTTTTACTTCCACGATGGAAATGAACTGATGCAACGTAATAGCCCTCAACAATTAAAAGCATATTTCAAAGCACTCACCAAGAATGACTTTAGTTCCCTCGTTGTTAATAATCCTTCTCAACAGGTGTTTTCCTCACCCCCCCAAGAACAATAAACAAAGTAGTTATAACAATTTAACCAAGTATTTTCCTTTTTTCCCAAGACAGAAACTCCATTTTCAAAATGCCCATCTGCGTCACAGATCTTTCTATCTCTCAAACAATTTCAAATCGTCGATATATTCTTTCTTCTTGTATCCAAACAGATTTTTCTTTACTACCTCTGTTTTTCTTGCCGTTTTCTCCCCTAAGAAATTGTGGTATGGGCTGCTCCTTGTCACTCTTTCTCTGACTTTCTGGGTCTATAGATAGAGAAACAGGCCCATTGTTCTAAGTGACAGAATTTCCTTCCTTCGTACTGGACAACACCTATATCCTGAGAGAGAGAAAGAGAGAAAGAGAGCGAAGGAAGAACTGGAGAGCAAGGGAAATGGGGAGATTATTGTACAATGCAGACACATGCTGCCTCCTTGTACTTTTAGTGGATATACTGTACTTACACACCGTGTAGAGATAAGCGGAGGAATAGAGAGTGGAGTAATCCAGTGAACCCCTGTTGTCCCTTCCCCCAACATGCGTGCACACCAGTGAACACTCTTGGATTTAACAAGACTAGTACCTCTGGCATTAGGGTACTTTGGGATCGTGGGGCAGGGTACAAATACGCTAGGGTGGGGGATCTGTAGGAATCTGTGTTTAATTTGGACAATTAATTAATCAGTAAATACAAAGCAAGTGACAGAAAAGAGGTTTATGCTCCCATCTTAAAAACGTTAACAGATCAATGTGTGACTTTTACACCATTCAGTCAGTCGGTCAGTATGTAAAGTGTTTTATTGTTCACTGGAATGTTTCTTTTGAGATTAAAATAAATAGCATTTTATTGGGTGATTAAACAGGCCTGTAGTCTTTTCCATAAAAGCTACTTATTTGACCAGCAGGTTTTTTGCTGAAAAGAGGAAGAAGGAAACAGCAAGACAGGAAGTTAGAGAGAGGGACACCTGTGACCTCTGACCTTGTCTAGAACAGGAAGATGGTGACAGGAAAAGAGAAAACAGGCAGGCAAGTGAGGGGGAGCAAGAAAAAGTAAGTTCAAGGATTCATCATCATATCTGAATCAGTAAGTTTAGACTACATCCACACCATCCACCAAACTAACCAATGTAATACACTAATGCAGGTACTGAACAAGACACTCACACACTACACACTTCCATTCAAATGAGAAAGAGTGTTCCCACCCACACAGTGTACTGCACTGAGAGGAAGGTGAGCTGGTCCAGACAGTCTGAGGTCTTTGGTTTAGAGTGGTGCTCACAGACATGGATTGCTGGGTGACAGCAGCCTGTGAACACTACTTTGCGTCAAGTAGGTCTAGTGTCATTGTTTTGTTTGCTTTTGGCACATGGGTGAAAACCCATGCCCTCTTCCAGGTAGGTAACCCCCTATACATTTTTGTGTATAACTGTCCAATACATTGACTGTTGTCGGTCGCCATTTGGGGTTTCTGGCTGGCTATCTATAAAAGCAATTTGTGAAAACTGCTGATGTAAAAAGAGGTTTGAAAAATACATTTGAAACATGAATAAATAAAATAATGTAACTGTTAACAATTAAGTTGTACACTTATTTGGCTTGTTCTCCTCTATCACAGTTATTTGGTAACGTATAAGAGTTAGAAATAATACATTTTTACTATTGTTAGACTTTGTGATATATCAGTCAGCGTTCTCATTTTGCATTGGTAAAGCTTTACCTAGAGGAAAATACAAATTTGGACTAGTAGGACTGCTCATTTTCAAAACTAAACATGTGTATCTCACAGCCTACATTGCTTACAAACGTATGATAAGACTTCATGGTCAAGGAAAAAGCTGTTGTCATCTGCTTAAGGAGAGATGTACAGAGGTTTCTAAATTGTGAAAGGGAGGGGATAAAAATAGATGAGTCACAGCATTTGCATCCTGTTGATTTGGGACAAGAGGGAATGCTGTGATTGCTGCCTCGAGAGAAACCAAAACATTTACCTTCAATTTCAAAACAGATCGGACTGATGACGCTAATAGCATCATAGAAAGGCATACCTACACGCAATACTAACATTAATCATTTCAATCTAGTCATTTTAAACACATCAGTTAAATTCAGTTACTGCACTTTATATTTCCATAATTTATTCGTTTTACCAATTATTGTTTTTTTTTTAAATACAAAATACTGAAAAAAATGGGTCTGTATCTTATATCATTTAATCAAATCAAATGGTGATTCCATTCAGGAGTCCTTAGTCCATTTACAACCTCCAACATCCCAGTACGCACCGCGCGTCAGGCTTCCTGCATGAAAGAGCTTTTGAGGGCACGCAAAAAATAGTCCAAGGTAGGTCGTGGAAAAAATGTAAATACCTAAGTATTCGAATCAGCTGTAAATAACCCCACGTGATCGTGTCAGTATTTTGATAAAGCCGGCAAGCTTGCGATGTTCAATTAGCTAACCAATATGCAAATTTGAAGCAACAAAATTTGAAGCAACAAAATCAACCAGCTATTGTAGTTGGTTAGCTAGCTGTCAGCAGTGTACCATTCTAACTTGCTGCAGTATTCAGTAGCTACTTAGAAATGTTATCTAATCATACATGTTGTTGGTAGATATGACTTCTTGTTAGTTAGCTTGCTGAAAACATGTAGTTCCCCTAAAAGTACCCTTTTCACATTTAAGTGTGGCTGTTGTGCCATCTTGTTAACAAGCTACTGTACTGCAATGTGCAGTAGTTAGCTAGGTATGTTCTACCATTCAATTGGTGAAGAGAGAACTCGATGTTTTGACATCATGACAAATATAAGGTGTAAATATGCTTAATGAAGCACATGGGGACACCCTGCTGAAAATGGGATTTGGTTTGGCCTGTGGACCAAAGGTCTTGCGTTTTATGGTGCATCGTTTGCGTCGCGGAACAGTGATCACGATTGTCTTACACCTAATTGGTTCCCAGTTTACACCTAAACAACCAGGTGAAAGTAGCTACTAAGCAATTAGTAACCTAATTAGTCAATCAAGTACAAGGAGAGAGTGAAAACCTGCAGACACACAGCCCTCCGTGAAATATAATGTATTTGTATTTGTATTACAAATGACAGATCTTCGTTTTCTCTGAAGTCTTGCCTTCCTTGCCTTCTGGCAAAAGGAAAAAAAGACTGATCCCTTATTAGATGACGCGCAAGGCGAATTTCACGAACTGCAACAATTTCCGTACATTACATTTTTAAGATCTCAGAAAAGGTTTTAACCTCCATACATTTTTATAAAAATGGTGGTGGGCTGGCAGATATATTGATAAGCAAAACGTACCGTTGCATTTTTGTGCTATTACTCTTTGAACTTGAGAGGATTTCTCCGACCACTAGAAACGTTAGCTACTATTTACTCGCTTCAGATGAGCGAGTTACGTTCAAGGCATCAAACTCAACCGAACATGCTGCCACATGAACACGATTCTAAGTTTAGATGTGATGGAAAGGTTGACGGAAAAGACATTACAGAGAAAATATATTGACTGATATATTGATGTATTTAGGCCTAAATATACCTAGCGACGCACCTGCCCGAGTGTAATGCCTCGGTGAATTGATGGCTCTATTTCAAATGTTTCAGCGTCTGTTATGTGCTGCTGTAAAAACCTGATCACTAGACCGCACAGAAATAAATGGTGAACCTCGCCTGAGATATCTTATGTATAGTGTTAAAGCTGAGCTTTGTGTAACCCAGGCAAGTCAATGAGACCGGATATGGAAGGATGGCCTTGGGAGTCTAGTGTGCAGCTAATCAGTATGTAAAATGGCATTACATCTTGTTCCTAATATCCATATCTTTTAGCGTTTACGATAGTGTGACTGCCAGCAAACCAGGATGTCTGATATTATTGAGACGAAGATCAAGAACTACAGGACAGCACCCTTTGATGCTCGCTTCCCCAACACCAACCAGACACGCAACTGCTTTCAGAACTATCTGGGTAAGTTGGCTAACTACTTCTCTTTACTGGCCCAATATACTTTACTATGATTGATTTTTGGAAATATTGATAAAATACTCTGGATTGCACAAGTGTTTGCCACTTTTGCCCTTAATCCATATAAAGAAGCTTGGGTTCAAAACTGACTGTTAGTGGAACGGAGGACTTGAATGTACGTGTGTTTCTGGTCGGCCACTCCGTTAGTATGGCAGAAAGCAAATCCAAACTGCGAAAACACTTTGAAGGAACTTTCAAAAAGAGAGTGAGTTCTGGAAAAGCATCTGTCAGTGTTGGGTTATATTGCGTTATAATGTTAAATCCGTTATATGAAATGTTGAAAAGGCACAAACACAGCTCTTCCCCAGCAGGCAATCCACTGAAACTGAGTGGCTGGGCAAGGAGGTTAAGAGAGTATGAAAATATCCTAAAGGGTGAATATTTAGGAAATAATTTTTCTTTACATTGTAATAATTTAGCAGAGTCTCTTATTCAGAGGGACCTCCAGATCAGTCATCAGGCTCTTCTGCATGCCAAACACCGTAAAGTTCCCCTCTCTAGGTTCCAACGTCTGTTGATATGTTCACAAATATGAAGATCAGGAGCTTCTGAAACATGCAGTGGATGTAGATTTATGGGCCTTTGAAGATGATTGTCCAACTGGTTTTGATTGACAGAAACCCTAGAGGATCCCGACACAGTGGACTCACCATCGTATCATTTAACATTAGACAAGCAAGAATGTTGGATGTCCCTGAAGTGTAAAAAAAGATGCCATCAACCCATGTCAATTGTCTGTGCTGACCAGTCTGTTGACTAGATCTTAGTTTATGCTATGAAAGGACCTGTCTAAGGCAACCATTTTGTTTTGGGATTGGTGGTCAATAAACAAGACCAAAGCAACCATGTTGTCCTTTAGAATAAGTACGTCAGCTCCCTCAATAACAGATAAGCACAGTCTTGGTAATGAGCACAATGAAGTAAGTTAATTTACTCGCTCCAGAAAAATGTAATAAAGTTGATATCAGCTGACTGTTACTCAAATCCCAAGTCTTCTCTGTCTTTTCAGACTTCCACAGGTGCAACAAGGCTTTGTCAGACAAAGGCCAGGATGTGTCTCCCTGTGACTGGTACCAGAGGGTCTATAAGAGCCTGTGTCCTCTGAGCTGGGTACGTATGCCTCTAGTCTCACAGCCACCATATTGGTACTTTTATTGATGGTTTCCAGTCACACTGAGGTCAGGCTGGGGAGCTCATGCACCTTGGACGTAAAAGAATGTAGAGACTAAGGCAGCAAGTCTGTAAATAATGATCTTAATAATGATTTAATAATTGATTGCTCTGTTGAAATAAAGCTAGTCAACAATACTGAGTCCCATTGGCCCAAAGTTCAACATAACTTATAGCTTATCCTGAACCTACCACAACCAAACACATACAGTAAATGATGTGACGCATCATAAAAAATATTGAGTGTAACATCGAGTCTCATTCAGAGGTAAATATGCTTATCTTTATTAACCTGCAAAGGCTGAAACAGCATTCCATAATTGAGTTGGGTCCTCCGTCCATTAACAGTGAGCCAATGCGTGGGTCACCTGGTCCCATAATGGAAGTAGCAGTCCTGATCTCGCACTGAAAATGAATGGTTATATTCCAAAAACAATGGAATATTGGACTCGGGGTCCTTGAGCTGGCATGGGAACCTACTCTCAGTCTGTAAAACACAGTCACACACAGGCAGACTTTAGCCAGGAGGAAAGTCTGCTCCCCCCATGGAGCTGCCCTGCTAATGGAGATGAGACCGCTGTAGCCAGGCAGAGCCGGCGGGTTTCAGATGCCAATTGAATGTGCTGGTGATGAGCGTGCACATTCTCTGCAAGGCTGCACCTCTTCTGCTGCACTCTCCATGGTGCCGAGTGGCCCGTGGCAACGCCCAAGATGGGATGTGGCACTGACACCGGCTGGTCGTCACTATATAATGCCCGCCCTGTCAAATCCATCAAATCCCTTTTATGAAGCCCTTTTTTCTAATAGTACTTTTATAAATAGTGCATGATGTTTTTGGGCCACATCAGTCTTTTTAAATGTTTACAAGAACCGCAGGTCAATAAATCCAGAGCTACATTCCATGGTGGACAAGGACAGGGGCGACCGGGGGTACAAGGACAGGGGCGAAAAAAGTATTTTGTTCCCTGTCCCAATGTTTTTGCAAAATGTTGCATCAAATTCAAAATAATTTTTATTGAACATAGGGTTTAAATGATTTGGACAGCTTTTGTATTATCTTATATAACATCTCAACTTTTTTGGATGCGGGGTTGTACGTTAATGAAGCAGTATGTTGTGGGTATTGTTAACTAAAATGTCTCACCGTTTTGAAAATAACTAATATTAATAACTAATATTTAAAAAATGTGACAAACTTAACTAACTTAAGATATAAAAATGGGTGCCAAAGTTTAAACTGGGTGTGACAGTAGGAATCCTCACCCGGAAGACGGATTTGCAAAACCGGACAATGATGGCCAAAGTTGCCAGTCCAAGTAGTCCTAACGGGTCATCACAGGACTCGGATCCTACTAATATTCAGGGCACCAAAGAAATTAGGGGGAGCGTTCTCTAGACACAAAAATACCTTGTCATAGAATTCAGGCTGAACATTGTCCCACGGCTTCAACTGTTGATTTGGAAAACTGGAGACTGAGAAGTGGAGGTCCAGAGACACTGTGACCCTGTCTGAAGATAACCTGGACAGGGACCACCAGGCAGGCAAAGTTGTCAGGGCCAGACTATACTTAATCATCAATCCTGCTGAAGAGGGTCTTAAGGAAAGACCTCAGGTTGAGAACGAGTCTGAATTTCTCACATTACTGGGCAGATCATTTCACAATGATGGAGCCCTGTATGATCCGGCCCTGCCTCCAGCTGTTAAGAACTTTCTGGTAGAGTGAGGAGGCCTGCATCTTGTGACGTATCGGTATGCATGGTAGGACCAATTCAGAGAGATCGTTTGGAGCATGTCCAGGTCTTCTCAGATTACTGTACAATTGTCAAGATTCATTATGAGATCTGACAGCAAAAAATTTACCTTTTCAGTTTAGGAGTAAAACATTTTACTTCTAAAATGTCAGAAACACAGGTTTCAAAGGTAGGCGATTTGGGGATGTTGCCGTGTTTTACTGAAATGTGCTGCGGTTTTCCAGTCTCTCGAACACAGTGGTTCCCAACTACATCTTTGTTGTGGCCTTGGACAAGTTCATTAATTCAATTTAATGAGAGCCTGACCGTTGATAGGTTGAATCAGCTTTGCCTGATTGGGGCTGCAATGAAGGCAGCCTTAAATTAGAGCATTTCGTAAATATTTTGTCTTCGGGAAGGCAGTGAGTAGTTGATAAACAACTGATAGTTATTTTATAGGTTCTCATTGTAAGACAAGCGCCTTCTATTGTTCTCATTTTTTAAATCTTTTCATTATTGGTGACCCTTAATTTTTCTGGGAAACATTTTTGTTTACTAATATTGTCACAGTATCAGAGATGTCCAGGTAAAACTCAATCATTCTGTCCCTGCTAATCTTTCCTCAGTCAGCTTACATGAGGGAATTGTAGGAATAATGATCATTTGAATTGTCTAATGAGCCTCATGTTAGATTTAATGCCTTTTGTTGCATCAAATCTCTTTCATTTAAGCTCCAATATGAGGTGCTGTTAATTGCAGATTTCTGAGGATTGTAGCTAAGGAATTTATCCTCTGTATCCTGTGGTGACCCTCATAAGAGGATGGTTTTGTGACTGCTCTTTAAGAAAATGTCAACATTCTTGTCATTTTCTGGATTGAGTTTATGATGCTCTTCTGTATAACAATACTACCTGGTGACCATCTGTATACCCACCCTAATGCATTAAGAAGGAAAGACATTACACCCATGTACTTTTAACAAGGAACACCTGTTAATTGAAATTCATTCCGGGTGACTTCCGCATGAAGCTGGTTGAGAGAATGCACGAGTGCAAAGCTGTCATCAAGGTGTGGCTACTTTGAAGAGTCTACAATATGCAATGTATTTTGATCATGTTATGTTATTTTGTAGTTTTGTTGTCTTCACTATAATTTTAGAACGTGGAAAATGTATTAATGATATACCCTTTGATGAATAGGTGTCTTCCATCTTTTGACTGGTACTTCCATAAGTGATAAGAGTGGTCCCCACCGTATACCACTTATGGTCCCATGAGTATACTCTCCATTATTGAAACCTGTACATTTCATTGTGAAGTCCAAAATGGATACCTGGAGCCCTACCAGTTTTTAGGTCTGAAAGCATAAGATGACTGTGGTCATATGAAGAATACAACAATAGGTTGTGTTAAACTGGACATTCTTACACTGATTTGCAATGTAACCCTGTGACCTCTTTACCTTTTCTAGGTTTCCAAGTGGGATGACCAGATAGAGGCTGGAAGCTTTCCTGGGAAAATCTAAAACCTCCGACCCCTAATATTTGAGCGTATAATTTTCCTCCTCAGGACATTGTTAGCCAAACTCCAACGTGGACCCCTGTAGCGTGCCTAAGGACATTTGTTGACCATGTGCCACAACCTTCTTAAAGCTTTTAACCGAGTTACTTGTAATAAAAACTATACTTATATTAACATACAAATATAACACGCACAAGTTTAAAATCTGTTTTCCTAAATGTTTGGTGGTGGATATTTCAATGTGTTGAAAATATAACCCATTCTGTATCTGACTTTTTGACCTTGCTGTACAATCAGGCATGTGTTTGAGTTCAAACAGTTTTTGGGGAGTTTGTATTTTGGGTTATGGTTAGTCATTAGAGATGCTATCAGTCTGATGTTTTATTTCTGGGCTTTCTCAAAAGAATTCAGGGAACACTTAGATCACACATCGTATCTGGATCAAGGAAATATATTGAAGATCAAACTCTTTACAGTACATTGTTACATCATTTTGTTCTCAACAAATTACACAAAGGTCAGTGGAAACCAAAATCACCAACCGGTTAAGGGCTATATTCAAACTCACACCGAAAATCAAAGTAAACCATTGAAATCACAGGCTATGGTCTACCAATCAGAGTCTTCATGGTATCTCCAGTTGAAAACAATGTGAAACATGTTATTGCAGACTGTGATTTTGAAATACATCATTTTGTCATAGCTCTAGCGGACTTTTACTTTGAGCGTCCCTATTTTACGTTGGCATATGTTATGAATGGTATGGTTCCATATATCATGTTAGTTACAAGTATGCAAATCTTTTATACAACTACAAAAGTAATTCCACCTTTGCAAATCTGTTTTACAAGTGTGCAAATATTTTTTACAATATGATATAAAAACATATGTCACTATTTTACTTAACAGCTAGCATGTGGAGGTCTTTGTGACCCTCCAAGGATTTGCCTCTTCAGACCATTACTGACCCACCACCAAACCAGTCATGCTGGATTATTTTGCAAGCAGCATAACGTTCAGAGTGCTGGGTTGTGAGCAAAGGTCCCACAAGAAGACGTTGGGCCCTCTTGCTACCCCACTGGAGTCATTTTGTAGGGCTCTAGCTGCACTCCTCCTGTTCCTCCTTGCACAGAGGAGCAGATACCGGTCCTGCTGCTGGGTTGATGCCCCTTCTGTTATATCCTCCATGCTCTTGAGCCTGTACTGGGAGACACAGCAAACTGCCGACTGCTGTTGGTTCCTGCCTCAAAATGATTATGCCTTTATTTCAACAAGGAACACAGACTGAGACAAAGGTCCCTTACATCTGGGCCCTGCGTATACATGTTCACACATACATATAATTTCAATACAATGATTAAGAAATGACCCAAAACGATAACAGATAGCACACAAGAAATACAGCCGCAGATGGTTACGTTTCACAAATGTTTTTCCCCCGATAGCACAAGAACTCGCATTTTGTGAAGCAGTTAAAAGCAACATAAATATACAAACCCCCAAATGGGTGTTAAAAAGTGCTAGGGGGACTCAAACTAGCTATTTTATTTCAATTAGTAAACTTGCCAATCCTTTGTTGAGATATTTACCCGATCATCTTCAGTTGCACTGAATGTCCGCTTGATGGCAGAAGTCACCACTAAATCAAAACTGTTCAATGCCGTTTCTGCATGTATCCACAAGACTGCGTCATTGTATTGGGTCTGTGAATGTCACAGCATGCTGCTAGTCCATATTATTTTCAGTTTTTTGTATACAAGACAAAATACATGTACATTGACAAAACCAACCATTTGCCGTACAACTGCTTTTGGCTTTTGAATATGTCAAGCAGCTCCTATCGGTGGGTTTCTCTGGACCTCCCTCACCCGAGAAGCCAACTGTATAAAGCCCACGCCCCCAGCCCTAGAGGATTTTCCTAGGATCGGAAAAGCACTATTCCTGTGGTATGCCTTAATCAGAACGGAAGTGACTTCACCAGCATTGACCAGAAACTGCGCTGTTTGCAGTGTAAGGAAGTAGTACTGATGTTGAAATACCTTTCAGCTTAGTTACAGTTTCTGCTCCTGAGTTTTTATATTTATATTGTTTCCAGACTGATAATGAATATTCAGGGATGTTAGGTGTAATACCATCTGCAGAATTCATCTGCTTATAATACTGATTATCGCTTGTTGTGCTATAATAACCAATCTCCACAGGCATTTCCACCCCATAAAACCTAGAGGTCTATAATTCGATTCACAGGTCCCTCCTCACCTTAGCAACAAATTTGCCTCAAGAACTCTGCCATCTTGGGTTTTCTGCAATTTATTGTCTAAAACACTAAGTTTCATCTTCAATTAGAGCGCTGCACTGATCTTCACACTGCATGGAAAGTAGTATCTTGAGACAAATATGTAAGGATTTGGTATAAGGATTGCTGATATCTTTAACAGAATGGCTGATATAGGCCAATAAAACTTATTGTAGGCGTGATCTCTATTCAAATGCTAATTAATGCAAGATGGTGAGGCCTACTGCAATCGATCTTAGTAATGGGGTTCAGGCCTATGGCAGGAAGGCCTCCACAAAGTTTGAAGCTGATCGGCCTGATGGTGTTGCTATGAACAACAAATGCATTGGGCTCCAAAGGATATTAATTTAAATCAATGGGAAATGAATGTGAGTATATGGAAAGGAATGGAAGACAATGGGGAATGAACGCAACTGCATGGCGTATGAATGGAGGTCAATGGGTAATGAGTGGGGTTCAATGGAAAATAAATGGAAGTCAATGGGTAATGAAGAGGAGTCAAAGGGTAATGAATGAGGAGTCTATAGGGAATGAATGGGAGTCAGTGGGGAAAGAATGACAATGAATTAAAAATAAATGGGTGCCATGGTGTTCCTGGAAGGAAAGGACCCTGCCATTTCCGGTTGCGGATATATTTTTTATTGTATTACTGACCCTGTTCAAAAAGCCCTACCGTTTCCATTGCTCTGCTCTATATGGCAGCATCGGAAGTGTGCCGATGGAGGAGAGTGACTGAGCGCACGTAAGCCACCCCACACCCTCCCTCTGCTCACCACAGAAGTCATTCACAGAACCCTGGCAATATTATTAGCACTGAGAGGTCACATGAACAGTGGAGATTTTGGGTGGTGCGTTTCTATGGCAACTGTTCTGTGACCACTGACAGAATGCCGATGATGGAGATGGAAAGCTGTTGACAGGCAGACAGGGAATAAATCCTAGCAAAAGTCATGTTCCTATCAATCGCAGAATCGAACAGTTTGATCACTGTCAAATCGTCTTTCTGTATTTGTCTGATGCCACTTGAGCCAAAAGACATTTCCACTTGGACTTGAGAAATGCATAACATTAGTCTTGGCAGAACTGATCTGTATTCTTGTGAGACCTTGGGTTTTGCTTATACGAAATTAGACGTTGTGACTTCCTTTTCTGGAAGGATTCCTGAGAGGTTTGTTGGTAATGACTTATCAAACAGGAAGCTGTTACTACACTCGTCACAGTCTTGTTATGATGTGCAACATTTGCCAAATTAGCAAAGGGGTTTACCCTGCCCTAGTTCTTACAAGGGGCATCTGTGTCTGGATGTCAAACTACTGCGTGTTTTTATTTCACAGGCACAGATGGATTGGTACGGAGAAATATTTTAATCATTTAGCAGATGTGCTTCGTGACTTACAGTTATGATTGCAGGCATTTTCATTATTGTCATACCAGCCCCCTGTGGGAATTGAACAGACACACCTGTCATTGTAAGCATCACTCTCTACCAACCAAGTTGGAAGGCAGAGTTTTATGCAGAGTGAAGGATGCAAATTGCAGCACAGTAGTTGGCTATCGGGGTGTGATCACATTTCTGAGAATCTGTTTGATGCAGCTGGAGTGGTTGCTTATGACAGTTTCCTGTTTCAGAAAAGGGAGTTGACTTTAGACAGAGAAAAAACTAACAGCAAAGTCCTTCCCCCAAAGTTTGTATACTACTGAATTCTTCACAGACCACCTATAGTGCCTCTTGCACCTATGCTATAATTTATTTTCTCTCCTTGGTACTGATTTTGACAGTGAATTGAATTATCTTGCTCTACTTGCAATGAGTGTGATATGTGGTAATTTCACCATAAAGCCATACATTGTTTTGGATTACTGTCTGCTAAATGACAAAAATGTCTGATGCCTCTTTGTGTTACAACATGAAGTCAAACTTTTATTAGGAGTTTTTGCCAGTGATCAACACAGAAAAGTCCATAATGTAAAAGTAAAAATGTTCTAAATGTAAAACTGAAAATATCTAATTGCCTAAGTAATCACCCCCAGTTACTATGGCACCTAAATAAACTATAGTGCAGGCAATTGTCTTTGTAGTCCACCAATTGCATGATTTCAGGTTAAATGCATCTGTCTCTGGGAAATTAGTACAACTCCTAACAACTATATCATGGAAATGAAGGAATGTGCAAATACATAACAAGGTTGTTCAAAAGCACCAGTCATGAGTAGGACAGGAGATCATTTCCAAGGCATTGAATATCTCACAGAGCAATTAAGAAAAGGAGAGTATATATGGCAAAACAGTCAATCTGTCTAGAACATGCTATTCTCACAAGCTGTATCCTGTCAAGAAGAGCTCTAGAGTCAGCATGCCTCTTATGACCTATGTGACCTCTAAATGAGTTCCAGACTTCCACAGCTGGGAGACACTATGCATACTTCACCGGTAGCCCCGATTAAGAGACCTGGGACTTGGCAGAAAATTACAGATAAGCTGAAATGTCAGAGGGTGTGAATAATTTTCAGAGCCACTGTAAACGCAGGACGACGTACATACATACACAACATAAAACCGCAGCATAACAGCAGTAGAACGAGACGGATATAGTGTATTACGTTCTTCAGACGTGAACACTTAACACATGGCGATTATGTGCGCTGATCCACTAAAGACAAAAGTGTCCACAGTGTCCTCCAGTCTTTGGCAGAGAGTCTGAGCTGTTTCATGGCTGTTTCACTTCATGCCCTCGTCATAAACTCTTCCGAAATGCACCTTGGGCCAGCTCTCACATGCTCTGCACACGCCCTTTCTATGTACAGCCTGAAACTCTGTTGTTCACCTATTGACTCCCAACATATTCTCAAGGGACTATGTAGAGCCATGGCAATCCACCCATCTACCGTACCAACACAGGTCACCACCAGAATGTGTCATATGTGACTTCTCTGGCTTTTATTACACTCAATCAATCAAAATCACATTTCTTTTATAAAGCCCTTTCGGCAGTTGTCACCAAGTGCTTTCACAAAACACCCGGCCTTAAACCCCAGGGAGCAAACAACAGTAGCGTTGAAACTTCAGTAGCTAGGACAAACTCCGTAAGAAGGCCGAAATTTAGGAAGAAACCTAAAGAGGAACCAGGCTCCGAGAGGTGACCAGTCCTCTTCTGGCTGTGCCGGGTGAACATATTAAGATCCCAAATTGTTATAATTAATCGATTCATGTGGGCGGAGCCCAGAGTCTATTTAAACCTAGTCCAGATCAGAAGCATGACCCGATGGACAAGGACAGGGACAGACGGGGAGGGGGTTCAGCAGAGTGGCAGCTGAAATCGTCAGGTATTGTCTTGATCTGCAACACAACCAGGAGGACTTTGGACAAGGACTGCAACGATTCAAGCCTGGTACTCCGTAGGTGTGGGTCAAGACCTCATGTCCTCCTAAGTTTAAAATGACAGAAAACAATGAAAATTTAGACCCTACTCCCCAGCACAATAATATAGCAGCGTAAGACCTTTTGGGACAAACATCCATGAAGATTATACAGACAATGTTATGTTTACTTCCGTGGCTGAGATCAATTCCAGACAATCCTGGCAATCTAATGACACTCTGACAATTCTCCTCAACCACCATACTGGAATTACATTGAGAACCCCACCCCCTCTTAGTTCATAGCTATCATGCTGCAATAATCTTTGTGTCAAGGGGACTAGGGTCAGTCAAAAATGCATTTTAAGATGAGTTATCCTCTGGATCTAAGGAATGCTGCCACTAATTTCCTTGGTGTCCTGCTGAATTGTAGGAGAAACTGAGTCCTTGGATCATGCTTTAGGTCTACAGTACCTGGCTTGGTGACTCTTGTCCAATGATTTTTCCTAAAGACTCTTGAAACAGCCCACCCGTATTTATTGACCTGCTGGTCATCTAAACATGAAAAAATACTGATGTGGTCTGAAAAGGTCACGTACTCTTGTAATCTTCACCCCTCAGAGTCTGGCTTTTTTTCTAGTTTCCTGCCCTATGGAGTTTTTCCAAGCCACTGTGCATGGATTTCTAGTTGCTTGCTCTTTGAGGTTTAAGGCTGGGTATTTGCCCTTTGGTTTTATGCTGGGTATCTACCCTTTGGTTTTATCCCGGGTATCTGCACTTTGGTTTTATCCCGGGTATCTGCACTTTGGTTTTAGGCTGGGTATTTGCACTTTGGATTTAGGCTGGGTGTCTGCACTTTGGATTTATGCTGGGTATCTGCACTTTGGATTTATGCCGGGTATCTGCACTTTGGATTTATGCCGGGTATCTGCACTTTGGATTTAGGCCGGGTATCTGCACTTTGGATTTAGTCTGAGTATCTGAACCTTGGTTTTAGGCCGGGGATCTACATGTAGGTATATGCACTTTGTGACAATTACTTGTGTAAAAACTGATTTATTTCATTATTTTGATTGATTGAGCATGCGCTTCACATGCTGAAGACTAACAAACAGTACCTGAAAATGGCTACAGTAAAGGCCTGGAAGAGCATAACCAGGGAAAAAACCCAGTACAGGCCTGGCATAGCATCACCAGGAAAGAAAACAGTGGTATTTTGGGGGGGGTCACAGACTTCAGGCACTGAATGAGAAGGATTTTCAACCAAGTATGAAATATGACAACTTATTACGACTAATTAGTCCATTTACTTTTTGTCCCCTAAAATGAGGACAGAGTTAAAACCACAAAACCTGTATCACTGTCCAGACACCTGTGGAATATACTGTATATGCCAATATTTGCCCTATGTTATTAAAACTGCTCACTTTCAAAACACAGAATTTCATAGCTAAGTGAGGTATGATAGTGTTTCTACTCATAGATTATGCACATGTTTACAAAATGTTACAGATCCAGACCAAAATAGGAGGTTTCAAAAAAGTATTTGTTATTTGCAAATCTCAGACTGCATTTTCAATCCAGTATTTGTACTGAAAACAATCGCTTGACTCTGAAGCCACATTGAAAGCAGTGGCTTTACCCAAGGGAAGTTAAGGCAGTGATCCCGCAGCTGTTTTGTCATTGTGGAGCCCATCCTCCCCAGCTGTTATCTATTTAAATCTTTACTTTGTAAAATGCTCCCACGTGGGTTAGATATGTGGTTGCCAGATATCTAAACATTTACTGGACACTTAAATGTGGACTGAGTGAAAATGTGAATATAACAGCATTTGACGACTGCATGACACATCAAAACATCATACAATAATGCTTTGAAACCTAAACCCCATTGATCCATAACATGCTTTTTGTTTCTCCATGAGGTACAGCACCTGTCTATTAAATATAGTCTACTATAAAATCGAAGGCCTCCCTGTTTAGGGATAAGGCCAAAAAGTAATGGTCTCTTAGGACATCTGCTCTTGAAATGTATTTTAGCTCTTCTTTAGAAATGAATTTCCCAATAATACGTAAGTGGAATTCGTGTGAACAATATTTTCTATGGCTACATTTTCTGGAGAGATTTTCATCTTGCACTGGGAATTAGCCATAAAGATTAGAGTTGATCGAGATTAGAATTAACAGGCCAATCTCACTCCTTGTTTAACCGCCTACTATGCGGGTCTCATGATTTCTGCATGACCGGGCTTTTGTGTCCGAACTCCGTGTCTGTAGTCTTTTCTTCGGTAGCTCCTGGTGGGCAGCACAGAGGTCCCATTCACTCAGGGTTGGTTAGTTCTCTCGCAGTCTGAACGCCACTCCCACTCCCAGATTCAGTAGAAATGAAATACCGGAATAAAGTATTGCGCAATTAGTATTGCCCCCCCCCCCCCACACACACACACACACACAGTGAAGATGGGGGAATAAACGCATGCGCTTTTACCGGTAGGGGCATGCCCGAAGATGTCATCCTGCCCAGGACGTGTTGGATGCCAAAGCGAAGCAACGTGCGGATGGACTTGTGCCTCACTGGTATATAAGTTGGGTGGTAAGCGACGGAGGTATAGAGAGCTGAACATTCTTCTGTGCGAACAGGTCTACACAAACGGAATAAAAGGAAATACAATAACTTATTTGACACCGACCAGGAGTTACGGTAAAACACCATATGTTTACTTGAATGAAGGCTAAAATGCAAAAACATTTTCTGACAAATATGTTTAGCATGTCCTACTTCAATATAAGAGGGAGATGTTCAAATATTTCTTTGAAAATATTTCTTTATTAGGAATATTTCTTTAGCCTGGTAAGGCATCTGAACTGGTGGGTAGAGAACAATATTGTTGCTGGAGGTTTTCTATGGCATTGTATTAAGTATATTTCCTTGCTAAAACATCAGTCTTAATAAAAACATTACAAATTACTTAAATGTGTAATGTTGACAATGCAATGTGCACTCACACAGTGTAATCGTCTAAAATGTGACTATTTGACCTGTTTTACTGTATCGGCAGATTTTTGTGGTCTTAAATGAGTTCGCCGACGTTATTCGTCAATAATATGAGTAATGTGGAATTATTGTAAATAAAAATAGTGTTATTGTTTCCTTGTCTAATATGACTGCTAGACTTACTGTCACATAAAATAAACAATCGTGTGCACATCGGTGTCAAAAATTCAAACATTGTTTGACTGCGAGAAGTTTACGTGTTGAGACACCCCTGCTCTAGTCTACTGGACTCTCAGTAGTAGATGACTTGGTGTAGACACAGGTACAAAGCAGCGTAGGTTTGAGCTTGATTCCCAGGGCCGACTAACCAATACCGCACATCTTTTAATGTATGGGTATGTTTATGTGTTTCTCTGCAGGTGCCAAACCACCGTTTGGACAGAAAATATTATTCCCCTTGCAAATAACAGACTCGTTTTGGAAAGAGAAATTGAAATTATTTCACTGCCTGAGAAAGTCAGTCATCAACAGAGATGGAGAAGATGGAAGAGGTGAGCAACAAACTAGATCTGTCAGCTTATCCTTTACAGCTAGTTTTCTTAGTTACTGATCAACAAATATTGCTTCATTTCTTTAAATTGCTAATTTGTGTGCGCATTTTTAGATTTCAATCCTCTCACCTTATAACAGTGCAATGTTATTACATTACCATTTCACCACAAATACCTCTACCATCACATGATTTGTGCATTGTGTCACTATTACTTCAACTATAGTCCTCAATCTCCACCTCCTTGTGCAGGCATCAGTTCTCTCTGATGTCTGATGGTTGTCTGGCCTGTTTCATGATCCGCATCCATGAGCAGCGTTTCATGAGGAAGTGTTGACAAGCAGCGTGTCACTTCCCCGTCTCTGTATCATAGGCCTCATTAAACACAGAGCGTGGAGTTTAGGAGCAGGAGATGGGCAACTCTGTAACGCCCCCCTCTGTATGATACCGATGGGGTGGAAAGTTACAGAGGTGGGGAGAAAGAAGGGGAATGGAGATGGGTGGATTCCACAGCTACGTGAGGCCTGTTTGAACTTCAGCGTGTCTGTCTCATTCTGTGGCCTGCCTGTACATGCACGTTGACTAGGGGAGACGAGAACCGAATGAAGGAAGAGAGGGCAATGTGGCAAGACAGGGCTGTTGTAAGATGGCATGTGAGGTAAAAGAGAAGTAGAAAAAAAATTGATGGGTGTGCAATAAATCATAGTATCAGTTTGACCATTATAAGAACTTATCAGTAGTTGTTATGGAGATTATCGTTTTGACCCCCCGTATGGTGCCACCTGTGACCTCAAATCTGCCAGGTGATTTTTCAAAGTAATTCTGCTGCAAGGTTTTCCTATTGGACCAGATAGCTCATCCTGTCAGTATTATCTCACTTTGTGGCTTGTTAAGCAACAAGATCTTCCTGTCAACAGTGATACTAATACCTCACTGGCCTTGTAATTGTATTGCGATAGGAGTATAGTTGCCTCTATCTGCCTGAGGAGATCAGTATGTGTTCTGTTTCAGGGCAAGAAATGAAAGGGAGATAAAGAGTGATTGAGTGAAGAAAATGGAGGACAGGGAGTACATGGGAGGGTCGGAGAGAATAAAATGGAGATGGGGACTTATTCTATTGCATTACATTTCAGAGATCATGTAACAAACATACAGCAGACAGGCGCATACATGTAGACTTGCAGATTCATTTGGTAGCACAGTACAGTATGTGTGGCATAAACACTGGCACACTCAGTCACATTAGAAACACATGGCAGACCTGTTCCTGTGGGGAGAGGGACTCTTGACTGACAGATGTGGAAGACCAGACCATATGACAAAAATTCATTTTGCGATCTAAGTACTGATGTGTTGGTAACCAGTTTATGATAGCAATAAGCAACGGGGAGTTTGTGGTATATGACAAATATACCATGGCAGTCAAGGTGTCCCTCCAGAACAGCATCTAGCTGTGGTATACTGACCATACACCACACCCCCTCGTGCCTTATTGCCAACGCCATTTGGCCAATATGCTTTGTATAACTTTGCGATTGGCAGACCGGCATGACACACATCCAAATTTCATCAGAGTCCAACCAGAGTTGACTGAGGTATGGACTATGAAGAATATATTGGTCTGCTTCCCCCAGTCCAAATGAGGAGGTACTGTATAGAACAAACTCAGTTTAAAAAAAAAATATGGACATTACTGAATGCTTGACAGAACAGCAAATGAGTTATTACGATTATTTTGCCCTTGCTGGGAGACAGCCCTCATCTCTGTTTCTTTAGCTGAACTAAAACACTCAGTCTGAAACACTGGGTCCTCAGTAAGATAATTATTTTTGACTCCACACAAGGAGGTGATGCGAGAAATCAGGGAGCCTGTGGAGAGAGATGGAACCAGGCTGAATGCTGTTTTCTGTTTCCTGTCCCCCTTTACTTGCCCTTTATTAAAGTAAAAAAAATATTTAGTTCACACTTCAAAGCATAGGTGTTTCCTAACAGAAAAAGTGCGCTCCAATGTGGCCCAATAGGTTCTCTCTATCTCGTGCTTGGCTATGCCCAGTCCCAATGAAACAGATTGCTTCAGGGGAGGCTGTTTGCCCTATTGCTTATACCGTTCTTAATATGTCTTTGGTGACTGGTTCTGCAGGCGCACGTCTTCGAGACAAAACCAACCAGCCTGTCCCCGAGTCCATGCCTCTGGCAACAGTAAACAACAGGGATAGGTTGTGCATTGAATATCTAAAACGCACAACATTTACACAGTCAATTAGGGACTATTCTTTAAATGGGAGACATTTTGCTAGATCTCATTTGACTTACAGTGAGCCTGTGTCTTTACGCTTGTTTTCAATGTCTGGGAATTTTAATGTTCATGACGTCACAAGGTCACACTGCCCTTCATACAAAATACCATGTGCCTGATAAAGACTATCGCTTTTCCAGAGCGTAACGTTTTTATCAGTGTCACATGGGTGGTTGAGACTTATTCATTTTCATCTCCATGGCACCAAGCATGTGTGTGTTTAGTGTTAGTCCAGTTCACCTTCCTACACATTCATTCCTGTCAGTTGGTGGTCAGTTGGTCTATGTATTCAACTGAGTTCCAGAACTAAACCTCCTAGTATGTGCTAGGACCATAAGTCAGTTGACCTCTTCATTCCTGTTTCATGTCAAACATAGCCTATACCCCATGGGAGTACAAGAATGTTTCAAAAGAAGCTCTAATGGTGCCCATTGTGTTGAAAGTACATTTCTATTACATTTTAGAAAGAGACTGGCGAGTCACTGCACCAGAACACATATTTTAGTGCAGGAACTGTCAATTTGGTTCTGGTATAATACAATGCACGTGTTCTGGATATCGGTTTAACATTGTCCTTGTTATTGATCCGGACAAACCAGTTACAGTGTAGTTCTGACATTCTATCGTGTGTGTGATGCTGTTGTAGAGAGAGCATTACGCTACGCTCCTCTCCTGGGAAGGAGCTCCCAGGACCTGTACCAGAGAAAACCACATAACCTACTGCTTAGAAAATGAAAGTCTGTGGACACATTGAACATACAGCACTGCCTTATGCAGTATTTATGTTGGAAATATATATAAAGAGTGAGTAATAATCCGCGTAGAAAGGAGTAGCCTACTCCAATGTGTCATAGCTGATTAACTCGTAGCTAACTGTTTTCCTATAGCCTATATTTTACAAAAAGAGATGTGATATTTTAAGTGGGTAGATTGTTTCCTTAAAAGGAGAGCAAATCACATGGTCCCTTATCTGACCTACAGCTTCACATAGCAGACTTTAATTATGTCTCTAAACCAATCTTGTTTGTACTCTGTTTTATAGCTTTGAATATCACAATGGTCTGTTATTCACAGTAAATAAATATACTTTGTACCAGATGAGCTCTGTTCATGTTGTATTTTGTATAAGTATCCTATGAAATACAGATAAGCGATAGGTTTCACCAGTATTGCAAAACATGGTTGCATTTCTGCTGGTTTGTAACACTTAGCCTATCGTGACAGTCTGAAAATACTTTGAGTTTATGCAGAAGAGGAAGGCGAAGCAGAGAGAGAAGGGTTAATTGTGTCTTCTCCTGACACTCGTAACAACCTGTTATGTGCACCGCAGGCTGTTGACATCAGCAAGTAATGTTTCAGTACATATTCATTCATATGCATTAGACCTGGTGGTGTCTAATTTCCTGTTTCTCTCTTGTTCCCCGTCTCCCTCCATTTCTCTGTCACTTCCTGTCTTGCACACTCTTCATTGTTCTTGTCTCTTTTTCTCTTCTGCACTTTTAACCCACCTTTCCCTCCATCATGAATGTATTTCTCCTTGTCTCACCACACCACCTTGACTCTATCTCCCATACCTCTGTCTCCACATCCCTCTCTCTCTCCATAACCCTCTCTTTGTCTCTCCCATACCTCTGTCTCCACATCCCTCTCTCTCTCCATAACCCTCTCTTTGTCTCTCCAATACCTCTTTCTCTCTCTGCCTCACCTCATCCCCTCTCTCCCATACATTTTCTCCTCCCAATCCCTCTCTCTCCATGTCTCTCTCTCTCTCCCCGTACCTCTCGTTCTCTCTCTCCCATACACTTCTGTGTCCCTGTCTGTCTCTTGCAGAAGAAGAACAAGGTGACAGGTTATCTCCTTTACTGCGTGGCTACGGCTGTCATTGGCTCCCTGCAGTTTGGATACAATACTGGAGTCATCAATGCCCCTGAACAGGTGTGTTTTCATGCCTGCTGTTTTAGTTTAAAGTGTCTGCATATTTATCTGAAATGCGAAAGAAAGATATATCCTGTTGTAATTTAGTGGTGTGTTGTACAATCATGTACACACACACACACACACACACACACACACACAAAACCCCATCCGGAGTTCGAGAAATGCACTGTTTTCAATCTTTGTCTCCCTCTCGTGGGCGTCTGTCCTCTCTATTTTCAGAAACTGCGAATGTTCTTCAGGAATGTGTCAATGGATCGTAATGGAGAGCCCTTCAGCAACGACACTGTCACTTTGCTCTGGAGCTTTGCTGTAGCCATCTTCAGTATTGGGGGCATGGCCGGGTCCCTTTCTGTTGGAGTCATGGTCGACAAGTTTGGAAGGTGAGTTACGTAATAATAATACAAAGAGATGCATAAGTGTCTGTCTGTGTGTGTGTGTGTGTGTGTCTGTGGGTGCCAGATAACCTAGTACATCCTAGTGCCAGTAAATACAAGATTTTTGATTTTGACCAGACATGGTAAAAATTACTGTTGTGCCCTTGAGCAAGGCATTTTAAAAGTGTATGCTAATTTCCTGAAAATCAAACTTAATTAAAGGGGATAATTATATTACAAAACTGCTGTTAAACCAAACTATTGTCAGCAATTCAATGCATTAAGTGTTAGGTTCCAATTAGAGTTTTAGTTAAGGTAGTTAAGTATTGGAGTTAGGTTAAGGTTGACTTTGGTTTAAGATTTGAGTAAGTTAAAACAGTTTTTAAAGAAAATAAATATGGATGTCTGCATTTAGATAGCTGCAAATATTTGCTATCCAAGGTGACCTGATTAAGTGTCCCACAGCTAATGATAGTGTTAACTACAAACCTGTTAATTCTGTTGTTTATCTGATTGTTATTCCTTATATTCCAATCTAATGATGAGCACAAACTATAAAACAAAATGTTTTTCCTCTGTTATTTCTCCTGTGTCCCTTCCCTCGCCCACCCTCCTCCAGGCGTAAGTCAATGCTTCTGGCCAACGTTCTGGCCCTTCTAGGTGGAAGTCTGATGGGCCTGTCAAGCCTCTGTATGTCCTTTGAGATGATCATTGTCGGTCGCCTGGTTATCGGCATGTTCTGTGGCCTGTTTACTGGACTGACGCCCATGTACCTGGGCGAGTTGGCCCCCACGCGCCTCCGGGGAGCCTTCGGCACGCTCCACCAGCTAGGAGTGGTCATTGGGATCCTGGTGGCACAGGTAATATTTGAATGTGTCTGGAGTTCATGTTGTAGAGAGCACTTAAATTAAATGCCATTCATTTCACTGAATGTAATTGATGGATTTCATCTATCAGCACAGTCGGGTTATTTAAGTGTTCATTGGTTTGAGCTGTGGTTTTCCGCTACTGCAGATGTAACTCTGCCTGTCCTGCTGTCCATCTCTATGCACCTTAGATCTTTGGTCTGGAGTCCCTGCTGGGGTCTGAACTCATGTGGCCCCTGCTGTTGGCCCTCACGATCTTCCCCGCTCTGGTTCAGGTCATCATGCTCCTCTTCTGTCCTGAGAGCCCCCGCTACCTGCTGATCAGCCTCAACAAGGAGGAAGAGGCCCACAAAGGTCAGGCTCACAAAGGAGAGAGGAGAATGTCTCTGATTCATTTGCAAATAACACTCATTAGAGGGGCAGTTTATGCTGCTGCTTGCTGTTTACAAAGAAAGCATATGATGAAAAGGTTGACCATAACTGTTTGGAATTGACATAATACCAAAAAGAAATCTTTATGCCCTTCTACCTTCAGCGCTGGTGCGTCTGCGTGGCTGTGAGGATGTGAGGGATGAGATCCAGGAGATGAAGGAAGAGGGGATGAAGATGGCCATGGAGAAGAAGGTCACCATTGCAGAACTCTTCCGTTCACCGGCTTATCGTCAGCCAATCATCATCGCCATCGTGTTGCAGCTTTCGCAGCAGCTTTCTGGCATCAACGCGGTGAGCAGACTGACACATCCACAGTGCAACATAATATGACCAGTCCTTTCATACCACATAATCAAAATGGAAAACCCTTACCTTACTTCAGGGCTGGGAGCACACTGTCCATAAGTGACCCACATCCCCAAATATATACAGTAACACAAATATGTACTACTAACAGAATAATAACTCTCTTGATAAACTGCATCCCAAGTGCCATGTTATGGCCGTTTGGAATGGAATTAGGCCATCTTTGGAGTTTGGAATAGAATTATGCCATGAATACGTTTTGATACATAGCCTAGTGCATTTTGATAGAGCTTGCTTACTTATAAGAAACATTTAATATCGCTGGTGAGGTATTCAACTACTACTATGGCATCAAAAAGAAAACGTAAAACTCAAAGAAGTAGCTAAATTTAGGGACGACTAATCTGTTATTTGCAACCATTGGGGTGGACTTCATATTTCATTCTGGCATGTTCGTCAATGTTCTTTCTTGACGAGGGAGAGGCACCAGCACCCAGACATCAAATAATAGCAGCAGTACGATGCGGGGTTTCAGACTCGTAAACAAGTTTCTTGTTTTACATACGTTTTTCTTTATCCTCAGTTGACAAATTGTATTCAGTAACATATACATCCAGTCACGCACATATTATCTAATTTGTCTAAATTAATGTGTCTGAATCAAAACAGTTTTGATACGTTTAATTTATTCTATTGCTTTGATATTAACTGTTTGCGACCATTGCCTGTTAAAGAAGAAATATTTTAAAAGGAATTACATGAATTATGTCAAAATAAACATGAAAAGTTTGTGCAATTGAATTAAATTTAGCTTTGACAAATTCTAATTAATTAAACTCAAAATGTAATTGTCAGTAAAGAGCAACTGACCGCTCCAATTAGAATTGACCACTAACACTGTCATGTAATAGGAAAGTAAGGTTGCAGCTCAATTCAACAGAGGTAAGGGTTCAGTGTAAAATAAAATAAATGATTCCATGTAGAGATGCCTCCCAACACAGCCTCTCTCAAAATACCACAGAGGCTGAGAAAGGAACATTTGATTGTGTCGAATGATTGCAACATAATAAGGTCATTGGCTAGGAAGATTAACATGTAATGAAGATTGTCTGCTGACAAGGTCATTTAGCCTGGCTGTTAGCATGGTTGTCAATCTGAGTAAGTGTTAACAAAATTGAGACTGATTTAGACAGTCCCTGGCTAAAGCACAACAATAGAGCATCAATGCAACCCAGACAGCGACAGAACACTTCCAGACAACAGCCCCCTCTTTGTCTATATGAGTAAACATGGATAAACAACAACTAGATTTCAAATCCCCAGAGACGTCACCAGACCCAGGCCTCCGGGTCTTTAGTCTTGTATGATGTTGTTTCAGTGCAGAGTCTGTTTATAGTGCTGGGATGTGATGCACCTATAACTAACTGTATTGGTTCAGAATGTAATCAATTCCTGTCTCTTTTTTCTCAGGTGTTCTACTACTCAACCGGTATATTTGAAACTGCCGGTGTTAAACAGCCTATCTATGCTACTATCGGAGCTGGGGCAGTCAACACTTTATTCACAGTGGTGTCTGTAAGTATTTTAACACTTATCTAGTCCTATATAGTCATACATACATTATGCAGTTACTTTAAAGTGCACTACTTTTTACCAGACTCTGATACAAAGTGTAATACTTTCAGACACTTTCTAAATACTTCCCTGTTGATTGACAGCTCTTCCTTGTGGAGAGGGCGGGACGAAGAACCCTGCACCTCATTGGGTTGGCTGGAATGGCTGTCTCTGCGCTGCTCATAACTATCTCTCTCTCCTTAGTGGTAGGTGTCACTGTGAAATGTTTATCAGTTCAACTGGCAATAACAAAACTATATTTTCCTTCCACTGCTTAAAATGTTTGATATCCACCCTTTCCTCCCTCTTGTAGCCCAAATACACATCTCTGAGCTTCATGGCGATCGTGGCGGTTTTTGCCTTCGTGGCCAGTTTTGAGATGGGTCCAGGTCCTATCCCATGGTTCATAGTGGCCGAGCTCTTCTCCCAGGGGCCTCGGCCAGCAGCCATGGCCGTCTCCGGCTGTTCCAACTGGACGGCCAACTTCCTGGTTGGATTGTGCTTCCCCAAACTGGAGGTGAGTTTGTAGTCCTTCCCAACTTATAGGCCTATCCACACAACAACATTTCTTGACTTAGGGATTTGTCTTTTTTACTAAATTATATAGAAAAATCATGACTACTATAGTTGTTTTTAGTGACAGCGAATGATGCCTAGCCCTGTTGTCTTTCCCTTTACATGTTGTAGAGCTTCCGTTAACCATTTTACCCTTTAACCTTTCTTCTCTCTTACTTCTACAGGAGCTGTGCAAATCCTATGTCTTCATCATCTTTTTCGTCTTCCTCGTCATCTTCTTTGTATTTACCTACTTCAAAGTCCCCGAGACCAAGGGCCGTACTTTCGACGACATCACCCAGGGATTCGCTAATACCTCAGGAAACCCCGCCCATTCTCCTCCCTCAAGTGTGGTCGCCCTGCCGGTTTCCCCGACCACTGAGAAGGTTCCAATGGTTGAGTTCCCAACGGTAGAGAACGTAAAAAACGGATCGTCAGCAGTTCCATAGGTCCCCGGAAAGTTAAAGAACAGGGTTAAGGGGTAAAATAGAAGCACCTTGTGCATAGATACTGTAATGTAAGCAGGTCAGGTTTTGTGTTAATTGGACATATGAAGTGCAGGACTAGGGATACACTAGACACTGTTATGGACATATGAATTAGCTTACATATGAATTAGCAGCTAAGGGTCAGGTTGTGTGTGTGTGTCCACTATACTGTGTGTTGGGAAGAGTGCTGAAGGCTTTTAGTTAATGTTTTGAACAAAAATGCACGTGAATGTAATAGAGGATTCATGTAGTGTGCGCGCGTGTGTGCGCGTACATGCATTTGGCATGTGTACATTATTTTCTTTGAATATGGCCTAAAGTTTGAATCACTGTAAGTGATCATTTGTAATTAGCTTTTGCCAGTGCCAACATAATTCTTGATATTTTATTTAAATCATTTACAGTTTTTACTACTTTTAAACTATGGACCTTCCAAGTAAAACATTTTACAGTATTAATGTTTGATTGGATAAATGCCGACAAATGTGTTGCGTATTAAATTGCTGGTCATTTTGTGGGAATAGGAGTTCATGTGTATACAGGTCAGTGGATTTGGAGGGACAGTGATTTGACCTGTCTGATATCTGAAACCCCCTCAGCCGTGTATACTAGCCTCTGTGTCTATGAGGTTTGATCTGGGACTGTCACAGAGACTAAACAGCACAGACATCTCTATCCTGGAGCATTGAGTCAGCTAAACCATGCTAGGCCCTTCCCACAGCCCCTCCCACGGCCTGCCAACATCTGGGGGCTTTGTAGGGATGACCATGGCCCCTCCCACGGCCTGCCAATATCTGGGGGCTCTGTAGGGATGACCATGGCCCCTCCCATGGTATTCCTATATCGGGACTCTGTACGGTTGACCATGGCCCCTACCATGGTATTCTTATATGGGAACTCTGTAGGGATGACCCTGGCCCCTCCCATGGTATTCCTATATGGGAACTCTGTAGGGATGACCATGGCCATTCCCATGGTATTCCTATATAGGGACTCTGTAGGGATGACCATGGCCATTCCCATGGTATTCCTATATGGGGACTGTTTAGGGATGACCATGGCCCCTCCCATGGCCTGCCAATATCTGTGTTGAGGCTACTGTGTACCGCCTAGGCTGCTGTGCACTGGAACACAATACAAGCTCCTAATGTTAGGCTGGCTTATCCTAGCTATGCCAGAAACAACCTCTCAAAAATCAAGACAACCTCTCTAAAATCTCCACTAAGGTGTGGAGGAATTTTGAGTCTTTGTAGAATCTCAGAGGGACAGCAAATTTTGGTTGAATAGACAGGTAGAGAATGTATGGAACAGGATCATTAACAGATGTACTCAAGGGTCGATTATACCAGCCACTTTATTTTACATGACAGTTTACCCACCTTTTGTGGAAGAATGCTTTACAACCAAGACCTGCTAATCCACCAGTGTTTCATTTTTTGCTCTACACCACTGATAACATTTGATTAATGACTTTGAAAGGTCTACTTTAGTATTTATGTATTATATGTATATGTGTGTGTAAGTATGCTCACAGTAAGCCATGCAATATGACTTCACGAGGACCAGTTCTTTCTGAGGAGATTGTTGTTTCAACAAGGTCAATGTAAAAACAGTATATCAAAACGAGCATAATACTTCTTAGGGTGTTAAAGCAGCATGCGTCTTAAAATCAAGAAACTTCACTCATGTAATAATGTTTGTTAGCAGTCCATGAGTGGTTCTCTCTTCTGTACACTCGCACAGAACATTTTAACTGAGCACTTTTCTACCTTTTAGCCTGAATGAACTTCTGATGCTTCCTGTTTAAAGAGATGATATTTCCCAGGAGCTCACAATACGATATCATCACAATACTCATTTGCCAATGTTTATGTTAATTTGATGTTCCAAACTTATTGCTAGTTTTTATGTATATTTTCTGCTGAAGGCCAAGAGAAACATATGACCAAATTTATTTTTTAAGTTTGAAAAATTTATTTTGTGTTTTGGTGCAGGTACAACCAACTACTACTGTGTGTTATATTATCCAAAACAACATACAGATATGTAACTGTGTCTAATGTTTCCTCCATCACAGCTTGTTGTCATGTACCATGTTTTGTACTTTTGCTAGCCCATGCTACTTAATGTTAATATTGTACGGTAACATATGTTCTCTGACATTTGTACATTTGTCAGAATTAGTTGGTCTAATCGGCACTATTTTATATTAATTTATATTTAATATTTAAGCGTATGACTACAAGAGAGCGAAAGAGTGAGAAAAAGATGTGTCAAACAGTACTGTATGAATATGTTTTTACCTTTTCTGTTATGTGGTATTAGAGTCCCTCAAGCTTTGAGCAACTGAACGGAAATAAAAACAGATCTTGTTTTACAGGGAATCTTCTTATTTATTTTTGTGGCACTAATGTTCTCTGTGGTTTTAAGAATGTCTGTGCTCTGTTTGTAATACACAGTACCTGACAAAAGTTTGGACACATACCCATTCAAGTGTATCTGTAGGTGTGTCCAATCCAGAACATGATTTTAGGTATGCCGTGTACAGCTTGTTATGGTGGTCACATAAGCTGCATGGTGGAAAGATATACAATATTATTATACATCATCAGAAAGGAAAACCACAAATGTATAATTTATATCATTATCAAGCCATTGTATTGATCAGAGGAATTCAACTAATGTATAATGTCCTGTTGTGACAGATTTACATTTCTCATTGCTTCCTCTCTTGGGCTCCAATGATGAGGATCACAATCAGTGCAAAATGTACAGGGACTGCAGATCTTCCATCGGATATTTCTCCTCCAGTGGAAAATCCACTGACCGATTAATGGCTGCAGAGAACTGGAGCATGACAATCAACAAGCTGTAATATCCAGGCCTGACCAGCAGGTGTCACTAGTAGAGAAGGGACTTCTGCTAGCATGATCCCGCATGGGAGAAGTGTGCGTGTCTAGATACTGTCTGGGTGAACAGTGCCATGAGAGATGGTGTGTGTGTGTGTGTGTGTGTGTGTGTGTGTGTCAGAAACAAACATAGTGCCGGTTGAGAGAGAGAGCAAAGAAAGGAGGCAGAGGTCCAGATGAGTGTTGGGGGGAGCCAAATATGAATCTAAATTCTGATGATTTCCATGAAAAGTATGAGTAAAAATAACACGTTGGCACTCCCTCACGTGTCACAGCTTGAAGGAATGCCTGTTAGAGCAGATCTGCCAGGGAGGCCAGTTACATGCCTTCTCCAGTCCCAGCCCTGGATGCATGTTAGCCTGACCGTATAGAGAAGGACATATCTTGGCATTTCTAGGCAGCTGTTCTGGAGCAGATGAGCCAAACTTTTCCCCAAATCCTCCATTGTTCTCATTACCACAACTAGGAGTCTTTTCCTCCGCCCAGCACAATAGTATCACTATCAGCATTGATGCTGTTGGCATTTTTTTTCTTCACTCTGAAAATGATTTGTTCTTCATCTCTCCACCCCTCTCTCTCTCTCAGAAATAAAGCAAGCAAACTCCTCCCAATCCCCCCTCCTCTCTCTTTCTCTCTCGCTCTCTCACTAATTCTCTCTCTTTCCCTCTTTTTCATGCTCACTCCCTCCCTTGCTCCCTGAGTTAGTGTGATTCTCTAGTGGAGATGTGGAGTGTCCTTCTTTCTCTCTCTCTGTTTCTCCAGCCTAATTCAGCTGAGGAAGGTAAGAAACTACTTTACCTCTCCTATATGAAAGTGTTTGCCTTTGTGTGTTTGTGAGTGATGGGAGTTTGTGTGTGTGGGTGTGTGTGTGTGTGTGTGTGTGTGTGTGTGCGCACGCGTACGTATAAACAATACGGCGTGAATGTGTATGTGAATGTGTTTCTATATGTTGTGTGAACTTATGTGTGCTCGTGTGTTATCCGGCGAGATAGACAATCTGTGTGTGTGTGTGCATATGTGTCTCCGTGTCATAGCGTGTCAGGCTGGACTTAGTTGCCAAGCCAAAGCCAGGTGCAACATGAGGCCTGCCAAGCCCTTGCAACAAAAGAATACAAAATGGAAGCATAAGCAAAACGAATAATAAGTTGCATGTCCCTCTGTACCGTTCCCCCCTTCACCCACACACACGCACACACTCCTGATATGCTGAATGTGACAGTTAAAGACCCCATGCCCCCTCTCCTTTCCATTTAGATCAGACACTCCCGACCTGCTCCTCTACTTCTCTCACTGTAACATGTTCTTGTTTCTATCTGTTAGTCTTTCCTCTACTCCTCTCACTGTAACATGTTCTTGTTTCTATCTGTTGTTCTTTCCTCTACTGGTCTCACTGTAACATGTTCTTGTTTCTATCTGTTAACCTTTCCTCTACTGCTCTCACTGTAACATGTTCTTGTTTCTATCTGTTAGACTTTCCTCTACTCCTCTCACTGTAAAATGTTCTTGTTTCTATCTGTTGGTCTTTCCTCTACTGCTCCCACTGTAACATGTTCTTGTTTCTATCTGTTAGTCTTTCCTCTACTCCTCTCACTGTAACATGTTCATTTTTCTATCTGTAAGTCTTTCCTCTGCTGCTCCCACTGTAACATGTTCTTGTTTCTATCTGTTAGTCTTTCCTCTACTCCTCTCACTGTAACATGTTCTTGTTTCTATCTGTTAGTCTTTCCTCTACTCCTCTCACTGTAAAATGTTCTTGTTTCTATCTGTTGGTCTTTCCTCTACTGCTCTCACTGTAACATGTTCTTGTTTCTATCTGTAAGTCTTTCCTCTGCTGCTCCCACTGTAACATGTTCTTGTTTCTATCTGTTAGTCTTTCCTCTGCTGCTCCCACTGTAACATGTTCTTGTTTCTATCTGTTGGTCTTTCCTCTACTGCTCCCACTGTAACATGTTCTTGTTTCTTTTCTGCCCGTTGTTTGGGTTGGTATCACTGTTGCCTTGGAACCCTCTGTATATTCAGATTTCTGATGAGACTTGAGGTGGATTTAAAGTCATACTCGTGGACAGATAGAAAGGGAGATGAAAAGAGAATAGATAGGGAATTGGAGCTGCACAAATCCATATGCAATAAATGAACTTTAAGATTGAGTGTGTGGGTCTGGGTGTCTGAAGGTGTCTGAAGGTGTCTGAAGGTGTCTGAAGGTGTCTGAAGGTATCCGTATGCACCTCTTTATGTGTGTTTGCATGCAGTGAGCGACTTAGCATCTGTCTACAGAGTCCTTACACACTCTTATGCATTCTAACTCTAGCTCTGAGAGATGCCTCTGTACATATTTAATTTGAAAAGCATTGAAAAGCTGATGTACCATCTGAAGGAAGAGCGATGATGACTGATGTGCACTGCAGCGTAGCTTTGATTCAGGAGTACGAGTGTGTATTCACCAGGCTCAGTCGGTGTGTCAAAGCAGGGGGGACCACTCATTGTAACTCCACAGATTTGAGCTGCAATCAATGTATGTAACAGATGGTCTTTACTGAGATGAGAGAGAGAGAGAGAGAGAGAGAGAGAGAGAGAGAGAGTGTGTGTGTGTGTGTGTGTGTGTGTGTGTGTGTGTGTGTGTGTGTGTGTGTGTGTGTGTGTGTGTAGGGGGAGGGCTGGATAGAGACAGATATGTGGCGGTTAGATTAGGTCACTGGCCTACTGACTGTTGCTGTGTGCAGAATGATTGACAGGGCTGTTCTCTAATGCTGTATTAACCTGATATCACAGACCTCCCTCGACAATCCACAGAAAAACAGTTGGTACTGCCAACATCTGAAGACAGTGGGAGGCTGTGAATTATTTCATTTAAATTCAATTCACTTATGACAGTTGGACTGACTGACTGACTGACTGACTGACAGTATGCATGTATATGTGTGAGTGACAATTTGTATCATGTTTTGTTGGACTGTGTCAGTTTATTTCTTTCTTGGCTGTGTGTGTTGTGAGTCAGTGTTCGCTGTGACTTCATGTTTTTCCCTGTATTAACCGATTTATGTATTTTGGTTTGTACCTTAAGAAGCTTCAGGGAACAGTTGTCGTCTAGTCTGTTATTTAGAGTGTATTCCCTATCCAGAGGTTCTGCCTTGGATTCAACAACTCACTTTTAGCTTTTGCGCGTTCATGTGTGATCCTTGTGTTTGTGTGTGATCCTCGGCTGTGTGTGTGTGTGTGTGAGTGGGTGTGTGTGTGTGTGTGTGTGTGTGTGTGTGTGTGTGTGTGCGCGCGTGTACAATCTTTGTCTATGCGTGCCTGAAGTCCCCAAAATAAACTGAAAAATCGGTACCCACAAGGTTTGGCATGTCCTCACTCAGAAAAAAAGGAATTTCTGGGTTACATTCAGGAAAAAACTTATAATTGGGTTTAGTGTTAGAATGTAGTTTACTTTTGAGTTTAGGCATTGCCTTTTAGAACTAGGAGATAGGGGTAAGTTTAGATCAGGCATAACATAAAAGGGTTTTGAGGTTAAGGTTAGGTTAAGTTAGGTGTTAGGTCTCATGTCACCACAAGTATAGAAAAAAAAACGTGTCTTCTAAGAAAACACAACGGGGTACTGAGATTGGCATGGTGCTGACCGCTACGTATGTAAAATTATTTAGGGACATATTTTCTCTATGTGTGCCTTTATTTGGTAGCATACATCTCTGAGGCAACATTCATCAGTTCATTGACTGAATCTGTTCACTTTCTAAAATACCCAGATGATATTTAGTGGGTGATACCTTAAAATGTGATTTGCAAATACTGAGGTCATTGAATAGTAGGCCTATATAATATAGTTCATCTTTTTAGATCAGCTTTAATGTATGGGATAATGAAACGGGATTCTTTATTGCTCAGTTCAAAGCCAGGGTTGTGAGGTTTCATTTCTACAGGGGCTTATATGAGAAAGTAGGAAAATAAATGAACTCACTAGGGCAGGTTTCTATGGATAACACAGTCTGCCGATTTGTTAAATTACAAATGGAAATTAAATGCTTTCTGTCAAATTGAGTCTATATATTTGTTTGAGGTTTAATAGGATATGAGCTAAGACAAGCTTGTCTAGCTGTGTGGGCTAGAGCTCATTCAAGGTTATTTGGACCAATGTGGGTACATTTGCAGGTTCTGGCATTAATTGGGTAGAATAAATAGCTTACCACAGGTGGAATAAGCTGTTCTTTCTGGATATTCTAAATACAAGTGTGTAAAATGTAACCAGAGTCTCACAGCAGAGTCTTAAAAACAGCCTCTCCTGCTAAAAGCTTCCTCTGTCCTCAAAGGCGTCCGACTTGCACTCATGTATGAAGATTGAAATGGCTTTGTGTGAGCCAAAAGATGGGGGATGCCATAAAACACTGAGCTTTGTTTGTGGCTGTGAAACCACTTTTACACTTCCATTTCCTATTTTTTTCACATTTGTCAGGCTTTGTCTGCCTACTCAAGTGTGATACATGAGGATGACCACCGTATTGGTGTCTGGTTGACAGGCCAAGTGGGTCATTTTGACTCAACCTTAACATAGAATTATATCTCCCTGCCGTTTGTCATTTGCAATTCCCGAATAGGTCTGTTTAACACAAATCCACAGACCTATTTAAACAGTTTTATGAATACATGTCTTCCTTTATTCCAGGGAGTTTTTTGTAACACAGGGATAACACGTTTGGATTCATGACGCAATCATAAGAAACAGATTCTTGGATTTCCAAAACAATTACAATTGTTCAAATAAGAAAAAAGGTTAATGTAAGAGATGAGTTGTATTTCAAACAATCAATTATTCCTCTGGTAACCAATGTTCCACACATACATTATGTAACAAATAGTCTACACTAGATAATGTAAATGCTTTACTTTTACCTAAAATCTATGTAAAGATTTGAGGTAAAATCTTCAATTAATATTCAATTAATATTTTTCTAATACTGTATATTAAATGGTATGAACTGATGCCCACCCATAAAAGGTGAAACTGATGATTATCCATATAACGCATTTAAGGTCCAAGTGATAAAGAAGAAACTTTGTTGTCCAAATGTTGGTGTTTTCCCCTCCAATCATATGGAGCATTAATACAGAATGACTTTCTTATTCTCCACCAGCAGAATACATAACATTTTCCTAGAATGGTTGTGTGTTACAGGCCAAATTCTTCTTCACCAGCAGGAAGACAGGTCCAGAAAGGCCTTCCTGATGTTAATCCACGAGTCACATGTCACTTCTGGGAGTCGCTAGCCTTGATCCCAAGGCGACAGACCGAAGACACTGCCACTGTTTGTCAGAGAGGAGATAACTCATGTCAAGGAGAAGAGAAAAATGTTAACTGAAATTAGCCCTCCACCAACATGTGTCAAACAAGACTGAGCTAGACGGGGTAACAAATCAGAGCTAAGCCTAAGGAGCGCCAAAAAACACAGAGGGTTTTAGAATGGGGATAACAACTGGCTCATACCTTCACCTAAATGTCGATGGAACTTTGTAGACCGGTCTTGCTGGTGCCTGTCTTGGAATAGTGACGCATGTTTTGCTTTATAGCTAAGCTATGCAGGCTGTAACAGACCTTGGTCTCTCCATCAGCACTTTCCCCCAGTGAGTGAAGTTTTCATAACTCCCCTTGACGTGTTTCAGCTTATTCCTGGAATCGTGTTAATCCCCGCTTTTCTTCGTCTCTCCTCTCTATCCTTCCCTCCCTCCCTCCCTCCCTCCGTTTCTCTCTTCCCTATTTCCCTGCAAATCTCTCTGTCTCCGTGGTTGCATGTAATGATGGTGTGGAGTAGACTCTGTCCTCGACTGACTGTCTGAGGAAGGATGGAGCATCTGGAGCACATTAGGGTTAGGGTGGAGACGGGCGGATGAGAGGACACAGGACACAGCCATAGTGATGCCTACTGTGCCACAGAATGTTGGTTTGGGAGTGTGTATGAGCCTATCTGCGTGCGAGTCTGTGTGGTATGTGGGAGCGCGTGCGTGCGTGCGTGTGTGTGTACGCGCGCGTGTGTCAGTTTGGTGTGTCTGTGGGAGTGTACATGAATGTGTCTGCATCTGTGTCCACGCGATGTGTTCCTGGGCATGTGCAGTACAGTACATCTGTGTGAGTGGGCGCGTGTGTGTGTGTGTGTGTGTGTGTGTGGGGGGGGGGGGGGGGGGGGGGGGGTTGTTATGTCCGTGTGCATATTTTCCACTGTTTAAGTGATTGTGGCTGTGTGTCTGGTTCTGTTACTGCATTGGACTGTCTGTGCCTTAGTGTTTGCATTCCTCACCTGTGTGGATGTGGGTGCGGGTGTTTATGTGTGTGTGTGTGTGAGTGTGTGTTTGCGTGCACGCGTGCATGCTTTATAGGTGTGTTTTGGCCAATTGCTGAGGTGCTAAAGCCTGATTTTGGCCATTTTGGTCATCATGAATATTAACGGAGGAGAGGTTTGTAAAGTGCCAGCTGACCCTATTGCCTGGAAAGTGACAACACGTCCTGCATCTCCTTTCAGATCCAACTCATATAGAGACACTGTACAACACCTCCCAGGTGTCAGTGGATGCAGGAACAACTGCAGCTACACAGAGAGGCTGTTAGTGGGGGGGGCAGGGGGGGTGGAGAGGGAAAGCAAGAAAGGCCACTCATGTGAAGTGAATACAACAATGACAGTGGGACACAAATGAATGCATGTCACCTTTACACTCTAGCACAGTGCAGAGCAAATTAACAGAGAGAGGGACGCACAGAGAGAGGGAGAGCGAGGAGGAGAGAGAGAGAGGGAAAGGGAGACTAAAGCAATATTTTCTTTGTTACCTGTCAACCTTATTTCCAACATGACAGACACACTGTGCCGTTTTCTCTTTTATTTTGTCCTCTCATTGTTTCCTGCATCACACCCCTTCCTCTCTGTCTGTATGCCTATCTGTCTTTCACTTTGTCTCTCTGTATGTCCATCTCTCTTTTTTCCTTTCTTCCTTTCTCTCTTTCTCTCTCCCTCTCTCTCTCCGTTGTCACCGCCCTCGCCAAACAGTGGCTCCAGCATCAATAATGAATCAGTGTGTATCTCCTTATTTAAGGTACGAAGATGCCTGCCCACTGTCACTTTACAGATGAATAATAGACACACGGAAGGAAAGATGAGGGACACGGGAACAGATGGAACGAGTGGAGAAAGAGGGACGTATCGAGGAGAGAGGGATACAGAATAACAAAAGTGGGATGGATCCATTGGAAGTGGGAGTGAAGGAGTGTTTGGACAGTACATTAACCCACCACTTAGGTCCAGCTCGCAGACTCAGCAGATTCCTTATCTGTCAGCGACACACTCTAAGTGTCTTTACTCTGAGATGGGCCGGCAGGCGGCCCTGTAGTAGTAATGAAGGCCTCACAAGGCTTTCACTGGTGTTTACACTGTACAGTTTCCTTGGTGGCCTGATTCTTTCAGAAACCAGAGAGATCTTGATGGGCAGCATTGCCAGAATGTTGGAGAGTGGAAACCCCCTATAGGTTCAGTCTGTAGTTATCTTTGGGGCTAATGCTAGGGTTAAGGTCAGGATTATGGTTGGTGGTTGAAATGGACAGTGTCCACCGTAATTATTGGAATAATTGGATTTGATATTCCACGGTCACTTTGAGATTCAAGTACAAATTATTAATTTTTATTTTAGGATTTTTTTTCATATTGGTTTCACCACACATACATTGTGCTCATATTCAAGGTCAAATAATGTATTGAGACACATTTTTACAAAATCCAAATTAATAACATACATTTAGTCATTTGTCACAAATCCTTGAAACACAGTAGCTCCCAGAAGTCTGAGACCGACGGACCCCATCCTTCGTTGATGCTCTTCCAGGCTTGTGGTATAGAGGGAACAGAAGGGAGAGATGAATAGATTGACAAGTCTTGTTAAGTGATAAAAGGCTCTAAAAGGTTATGAAGTGCACAAACTGGAAATGTGTGAAGTGGTAAAAAAACTCAGTGGGTGTGATTTGTACTCTGAAATATGATTAGGCCTATACTCAAAATGTGACTAAAATATTTTTATATTTATCATCCAAGAAATATATGTATTACTAGCAGGCTTGAGTTTTGCAGTGTTGTCCTGTCTGGTATTCAAAACATTATACATGAACTCCATTAAAAAAAAAATTAAATGCTCTGGTGCTATTATCACTACTTTTATCACACCATTATTCAACACGTTTTCTAAAAACATGTTTTCTTATTCTCTTCATGTCAACTCCATCAGTCATAATAAAAAAAGTATTTGGTCTGTGCAATTCATCTTTAAATTCACACATTTACCCAGGTATTTAAATACGCTATCTAGTAACTCAAATATAATACTAAATGCCCCATAAAACATTTTGATTTAAATTAAACTATTTGAAAAACGTACATTTGGAATTTCTTAATTATTTGTCTTTGTTCTTTCCTATTTAGGATACAAAAATATAATACTTCAGCAAAGACATACTTAGATATAAATAATTTGATGCTTTAATAGACAATATTAGCTTAATAAGCCTTTTTTTAAACCTTTTTTCTTAGAGAATGTATCTAACTCTCACATGGCAGAACTGACAAAAACTGACATCTGGAATATCTTAACCACAATAAATCCTTATTTCAATTCATTTGAACAGATTACAGAAAATTGGATTAAGGACTGTGTTTTATTACAGAAGAGTCTGACTGGAGAGTAAAAAAAGGTATATTTAGAACATGTAACATTGCAGGACACTCCTATAATATGAGTTGACTTTCCACAAGAATGATTTTGTTTGCTCCACACACACTAAATGATCTTGTGTCCAAATACATAGCCTAGCCTAATGTATAGATTTATGACAATGCTGGGTTGATGTGAAAACAAACGGACAGGGCGTAACTAACCTCAAGGTATTTGTCATGCATGTTAGTGGATGTTTGTTTCTAGTCCGAAAGTTATATTTAGCCTTACTCCTAGGTGCTCACTGCAGTGTATTTTGCAAAAAAAGATATTAACCATAGCATGTATATTAAATTACATTTTTATGAAACCATTTCCAACCTTGTGATGGACACTTCTTTGATATGTTTATAAATGTTCCTTAAAAATAAATAAATAATGCCTTTATTATTATTATTAATTTAAAAGAAATACAGTATTGATGTATTTTACAATTTTTCTGTGGTATCGGTATGAATTTTGCAAATTCAGTGATTTATCTGGTAATATCAGAAAGATGGTATTGTAAAATGCCTAGAACACACTACACTCATTTGATTTAATTCTGTATTATGCATTTGACCATGAGATTTAGTCCAGGTCACGATAAATATCGTAGTTGTTCATGATGTGGGGGGAAAGTCTTTGGGGATGGTGAATCCATAGCCTGAAGGAGGAAGGCATGCTTTTGGGAATGGCGGTCACAGATCTTCCACCTCCACTCTGAAAATAATTCCTCAGTAGGGTTGTGGAAAGGAAACTATGGGGCAAACACTACAACAAGTTTATTATAGTTTTGTGTTAAACAGATCTCTGAACATCTCTATTAATTGTTTGTCTGTCATAAGTATACCTTTGTTATTTACCATACGTTTAATTAACATACAATAGTTTTACCCACTATCAGAACATTAGATTTCAACTATAACCCCAGCAAATATATTGTTTGTTCTGCATCTTCTGGAGGATAGAATTACCTGTTTACCTACTGTTATCTACTCAGTAGGGCTTCATTTGGAAAGGGAAATTCTGTATTTTAAACAGGGCTTCTTTTATTCGTTCATCATGTGTCTGCATTGCCATTGAGTTGACTGGCAGGAGGTTGGGTTCTGTCCCAGGGCCAGAACTCTTTTAAAAGCTTATTGCTGGTTGTTTGTAAGTTGACACATTCCTGTTCAGATGTGGCAGTGAGGTGGCAAAGATATAGGAGAGGAGTCAATACATGTGGAGTTTAAATTGATATATACTCAAAATGGCCCATGTTGTTCATTACTCATTATTGCTCCATCACTGTCTTTTAACCCACTCTTTTACTCTACAGTGTTGCCCCACAAATTGCCATTGTATCAGCATATCTACCTTTATCATGTTTTTCTACATATCTGGCTGTACTGGGCATTATATTCTAGTGTGTTCTGTAAACGGTATTATGGCTTTAGTGAATAAATCCTCATTAGTTAGATTAAACACTCTGAAAGACTATGTAAAATCTGCCATTGATGTTAACAAGTACCTTATCTTTCACAAATCTGGTTCCCATTTGGGTAACATGAGATTGTGTTTGAAAAAGGGATAAAAAGAGGGGAAGTGGGAGTTATGGACATTTGAAAAGACGAGAGAGTCCTAAACGGATATCAACTGACAGAAGGAGGTAATTAAGAATTGGAGAACACATTTTTGGAAGTCTTCATCTGCAAGAATAATGCCCAAAAATCTGTGAGGGACAGCGAGAGAGGACAGAGAGAGGACTGAGTGAGAAGAGAATACGACAGATTTCATGCTGGCAAAGCAACAGAATCACATCAAATTATTTTGGTTTTAGACTGAGTACTGGTGGAGAGGAGCATGATGGGAGGGGGAAATGGAAAGATAAAGACATACCAAGGGTCAGTGTGATATTTGTCTTGCCAGGCAACTTTTTCAGATCACCGTACATCTCACAAACCATCATTTAGATGACAGAATCCTTCACACCATCTAAGATTCATTTTTATTTTGGGCAACAAACTCTGTAATACTGATCAGAAATAAAGTTGCGTGGCTGAAATTAGGAAATTATATATATATTTTTTTAACATTCGTATCTGACGTTGCCTTCAGCGCTCTGCAAGCCTCTTTGTGTCTCTGTGTGGAAGCATGCACCTTGCATATGTATATGTATGTGTGTGTGTGTGTGTGTGTGTGTGTGTGTGTGTGTGTTCATGCTAATTAGGTTAGCTGATTAGTGCAATGCTTGATGGAACGAGGCACTGTGTTTGTTTTGCGTTAACCCTGTCTGTGCTGGTGTCAACATCTAAGTGAAGACGTGCTCCTTCTTCAGCACTGTATCCCAAACACTCTCTCTTAATTCTCTTCAGCAAACCACCCCTAAGAATATCTGAAGACGGAAAGATAGTAGCAGACTTACATTTCTCTTTCATGATGCACCTGCAACCTGCAAAAAACATGAAATATGCTTGCTTCCTTAATCCGAAAGTAGCTCACATCTAAGAGCTTTAATAAAGTAGAATGTTGTAGCAGGCATTCAAAGTATCTGCATGAAACTTGGGTATTACTGGTAGGTAGGCAACTCTGAGGAATGTTGTTGTCAGGTCTTGTGCTAGTAGGTGAGTGGTTCCCCAGCCTTTTCCTCCCACGGAAAAACAACAATGTTTCTCAGTTTTATAAATGATTCTCTTACTTCCCCCTTTTCTATCCTCTCTCTCTCACCTCTTACAGTGATGCTGCTGGACACAACAGAGTCTACCTCAGAGCTTGGCTGGACTACCTATCCTGACACTGGGGTAAGCAAAAGCAAGTGGAAACCGATGTAGCGACTATACAAAACAAGGTAAACGGAGTGATTTTGAATATCTTATCTGAAATCTGAATTAGACCAACGCCGTTTTAATCTACACACCTACAGTGTGTACGGTAGTACCCCGTGGTCCTCCTTTGGTTTCTCAGGGAGAATTCACCATACACAACCTTACACGGACCGGTACAAGCCTGGTGGGTTTTAGAGCCCGCCGAGCAGGAGGATGCTGATTGCTGTGAGGAGGCCTTCCATTTGCATGAGTGTTTTTTTTATAGAGAGCCACAGAGATGAGAAGTGGTTCTGAGATGGAGATATGGTTATTTGACCCGGGGCGCCATGCTAAGGGAAGCAGAAAATAAAAGAGAGAGAGAGACAAAGAGAGGAAGAGAAACAGAGTGGGAGAGAGAGAAGGAAAGGCGGGAAAGAAAGAAAGGGCGGGAGGGAGAGTAGGGGTCGAGGGAGAGAGATTTCTTTGGTTAACCCTTCCCTATCCTATCTCTTTACGTCCAATCCTGTCTTCGGCTTGAGGGCCTGTGGATACATTCCACCCTTCATCGTACTTCCCGCCCTCCCCGCTTGCTTTCTCTCCAGCTCCTTTGACCTAGAGAGGAGCAACCATCAATCCGGCTGTCACTACACTTCACCGCTTCCTTGTCTCTGTTCTTACCCCTCTCTTTCTTCTCTGTCCTCCAGTGTGTTGGGGGCAGTGGGTTTCTGCTCTTCTTCTGTCCTCCACTGTGTTGGGGGCAGTGGGTTTCTGCTCTTCCTCTGTCCTCCAGTGTGTTGGGGGGCAGTGGGTTTCTGCTCTTCCTCCTGTCCTCCAGTGTGTTGGGGGGCAGTGGGTTTCTGCTCTTCCTCCAGTCCTCCAGTGTGTTGGGGGGCAGTGGGTTTCTGCTCTTCCTCCTGTCCTCCAGTGTGTTGGGGGCAGTGTGTTTCTGCTCTTCCTGAACTCCAGTGTGTTGGGGGCAGTGTGTTTCTGCTCTTCCTGTCCTCCAGTGTGTTGGGGGCAGTGAGTTTCTGCTATTCCTCCTGTCCTCCTGTGTTTCCTCTGCCTCTCTCCTCCACTCTGACCCTGTCTGCCCTGCAGTGTGTTGCTGGCCTAGAGCCTCTGCTCCCCTGTCATTCCTTCCCTTCTCATTCTACCTCCCTCCCTTTCTGTACTAACTCATCTTTCTGTTCCTCTCTTCATCAACAATCCCTTCTACCACAATCCCCCTCTCTTTCACCACTCCCCCTCACCTCTTTCTCACCCCCCTCCCATCTCTCGCTCCTCTCTCGCTCCTCTCTATCCACTCTCTCCCCTTTGTCTTAGCTCCCCTCCGCCCCAACTCTCCCCTCTTGTCTCACCTCTCTTTCCCGATTTCCCTGCCCCTTGTCTCTCTGTGTCCTTCACTGTGTCCAAGGCTGTGCCCCTCCCTGTCCTATGTCACTGTACATTTTGTGTTTCTCTGGGATTTCTGTTCAAATTAAATCATAGCGATGACTCGTCTCTCTCCACCCCATCTTCCCAATCTGTATATATTCCTCTCAGGAGGGGAGAGTGTAAATGGGGGAAGGGAAAGAGAATAGGGATGAAAAATGCGGAAAACAAATCCAAGCAACAGGGTTTCCGTTATTTTTTTCATGGGAGTAGGGTGGCACAGCTCACATGCAATATCCCACATTTAGCCCTGTTCTCACACGTACTCATCATGTATGCCTAGCTAAGAGGCTCTCTATCATGGCTACAGTACCTCTCTATTTCCCACACGCAAACACATTCTGAGTCACATTCTGTGTCACATTCTGAGTCACATTCTGTGTCACATTCTGAGTCACATTCTGTGTCACATTCTGTAACACACTGACTGACTCACATACACAGCAACATGCACACACTCTCTCTGTCTCTCTCTCAGTCCATATTTCCCTTAATTTTTTCTCTGCCTCCCTCTCTCTCCTAACATAACCCGGATCATTTCCATTAGCATAACAACCTCTGCCTCTTTTTAATGTTCACTGATGTTATCATTTTCTTAATTGGCAACTAATGGGAACACACTATCAGAGCTTTAGTTGTCAACTCTGCAAACTGATTGGGTGCCAGGTCCCTGGCAAAGGTGACACACAGACTGAGACCCAGTGACCCGATAGGGTGTTAGGTCCCTGGCAAATTGTCATGATAATGCAGACAGCAGCAGTAGCTGCTATTTAACAGCAGAAAATTCTACGCTTGTCACTCAGGAACACATTGGCCACAAGCAAGTCCTTTACAGAAAGAGGAGCATCCTACTGTATAATCGCTTATAATTTCCATTTTACACATTCAGCAGACCTCCTGAGTGCTTGTTGTGAGCCACAATTTGCATTTTACACATCACACTGTAAGCCACATTCTTATCCTCGATTACCAAAATAAAATAGAAACTATTTTTCCTACAAATGCTTTACTGCCTGAGGCCTTACCACTTCATAAGCAAGAAAGAATGAAACAGAGAAAAACCAAGGGCAAAAAGAAAGAAACAGAAAAGGAGAAAATGTTAAGACACAGTGGTAGGAAGACCTGTATGGCAATAATCCACCAGCCCACAGAAGATGTAAAATCAAACATGTTAATGCAAAGCTAAGTTGGCTGTAGTCAGATGCAACTGTGTAATTACATGCAACTGTTGCTATGTAATCAGAAGATGAATGAGGTGTGATAATACAAAAATGCAACTACATTAAGCAAAAAAATACAATAATTGTCAAACATGTGTATAGACATGGGTATTTTTGTTCGTTTGTGCATATTGTCCATTATATTACAAAATGTGTGGTGTTTGATTTACATTTAAGATGCTCCTGCTGGATATGCTTATAAATCCTAGTTAAATGCAATATCCCACCAAAACACGCTGTAGTTACATTACTCACCTCGCTATAGAGTTATCTAAGGTTCCAACACAATGTTAAATCTCTTGCTACAGAGCTTATTGAGTCTGGGAGGGGTGCGCGTCACTTGAGCTCAAAACATAAAGTATTATACTCAAGGTGTAAATTCATAAAAATGCATCACCCTCATCAACACTACCAATATCGCTGCATGACCCTCCCCTTGTACTAACGGCTTGCTGCTATCAGTCAGTGCATGGTTCATTCAAATCACACGACGCCAAAGGAGTACTGCACAGATCATCCATCTGTTTGGAGGCAATCGGAATTCACCATTACAGTATCTGTTCGATACTTTTATTTCCTTTTGTAGGAAATACATTTCTACCTTGTTTAGTGGTAGCCAAGTCAAAATCCAGCAGTAGAAATAATTTTCTAAACAAATTCCCATATGAAATTAATCCTGCTTTTTTTCTCTCATGTCCTACTAGTTAAAAATGTATTCAAGCAGCAGACAAATGCACATTATTAGCTAATAGTTGTTACATTTTTATTAACCCTCTTAATTTTCTTTAAATGCAGTACATAAACATTGAGTACAGTGCAGAGGTTTTGTATAATCTTGGTGTTTAAGTGTACTGATGTATCCTGGACTTGGGATAACATCCTTGCGTATCCCATGGATATTGACAAAATGAACCTACCACTTCTTCAAGGTATCAAGTATAGGCGGTCCTCTGCTGGGAGAGCCGATCATTAAAATAATTGCAGTATTCAAATAAAGGATATTGTTTAAACTGCATCATGGGTAAAATGTGATGACTAACTGATGACGAGCCTGCGTTTAAGGATAAAGGTTAAAGTTGGATCAGTCAGTTCGCGTGCTAACATTTTGATGTTGTCGAAAACCACCTGTTTCTTTAAGAGCAGACGGAAGGGCTTAGGAAATTTTGCTGAAACGAAACTGCAGCCTGGCTCAAGACTGTTGCGAAATCTCTCATGTATTACTTCAGTGCTTTCAGGAATATTGGGAATACGGGGGAAGAAACGTTCCAACTGTGAAAAAAATATTCGACTATTGTAAATCGCGCTGTAAGTATTTTTTATGTAATGTAGATTTAATGGGACAGACACATTCAGTGTAAAAAGTTTATTTAGCAGCACATCGACAAATGCAGATTTAGTTCAAGTATCTTAGGTTGCCATGTAGAATTTAAATATTCCCTGTCAATGGCCCACACTCCAGCACAGTAGGTTGGTACCAATAACTTTGAATGCCAACTTCCATAAAACCCTAACCAAAAGGTTTGGAAAAAAAGGGAAACACTGCAATTCACTCAATAATATTATCCAGTTTCGATTTGTTGTGAAGGCAGCATTTAATTGAAACCTTGATATTATACAGATTACATATATTTTGCTAATTGGAGAATAAATCCGCTCACTGCTTCAATTGACCTACTGCAGTCTTTAAAGGACTCTTCAAAAATCCTCAGATTTGGAAAAGGGGACTGTCAGCCAGCACCGTGCACTGATCTTGACAAGGGCACCAGTCAGCTGATAAGGGCAGTAGATATCAAACGGGCACAGGCTGAGCCTTACCTATGCACGTGCCTGCTGTCTGTACACGCAGAGTAGTACAATTTAGTTGGAAAGATGCAAAATGGAGTGGATCACGTGTGTAATATGTGGTGGTTACGGCTGGATTACTAGGATATAATTATCCAATGGCTGCAACAAAAACTCCTTATAAAATATACAGACCACCATGACAAAACACGGTGGCCTACCCCTGCTGCAAGCAAAATAATGGATTGCATACATTTGAATCAAAAATATATTCTTCTCAATAAATATTCCATTAAACATTGTAAACTAGGCCACATTTCTATAGTACATTGTTGTGTTTAACAATGAAATTAAATGGAAATTGAAAATAAATACAGGAACATTTATAATTCTAACAATAAATCTTGAATGCCTGATTTCAGAGAGAATATTTTTTTCTTTGGTGTGTTTTCAGAAATGGCTTCCTCCAGTCTTGTCCTGTCTGAAGAGCAGTTCCAGTGTTCCATCTGTCTTGATGTGTTCACTGAGCCAGTCTCTATTCCATGCGGACACAACTACTGCAAGGCCTGCATCAGAGGATACTGGGAAACCACTGAGCTGTGCCAGTGTCCAATGTGTAAAGAGACATTTGACAAAAAACCTGTACTTTGTGTCAATACTTTCATTTCTGAAATGGTTGCTCAGCTCAGGGCGTTGGCTCCAGTGCAAGCCACACCCATCACCACTGGGCAAGCCCAAACCACAAACCTGAGAGAAGTACCATGTGACGTTTGCCCTAAGGGGGAGTACAAGGCCTTAAAGTCCTGTCTTGTATGTCTGGCCTCTTTCTGTGGGCCTCACCTGGAGCATCATCACATAGTCAGGTCTTTAAAAAAACACAAGCTAATTGACCCTTTGCCCAACCTGGAAGAAAGGGTGTGTAAGAAACACGAAAGACCCTTGGAGCTGTTTTGTAGGAAAGACCTGATGTGTGTATGTAGATTCTGCACTGAGGCAGACCACAAGACTCATGACACAGTGCCTGTGGAGGAAGAGCTTGAAGAGAGGAAGGCTAAGATGGAGAGGACAAAATGCAAAATTCAGAAGATGATCCAGAAGAGACAGCAGAACGTTAAAAATATTGAGCAGGAAGTAGAACTCGGCAAGAAAGATGCAGAGCGAGAGATGGAGCACAGTGTGCAGGTCTTTGCTGCTTTAATGCAGTCCATTGAGAAACAACTTGCTGAACTTCTACAGGTGATACAGAACAAGCAGAAAGCAGCAGAAAACCTGGCGGAATGCTTAATTGTAGAGCTGGAAGATGAAATCACCAAATTAAAGCAAAGAAGCACAGAGCTGGAGCAGCTCTCAAACACTGAGGATCATCTGCTCCTTCAGAGTCCCCCAACCTTCTGTACCTCCCTTCCATGCACCAAGAACTGGTCTAAGATCAACATTCACGTCGGGCTGTATGTAGGCACTTTAAGGAGAGCTGCATCTCAGCTGGAGGAGACACTCAATAAAGAGATGGAAAAGGTGTGTGATGCTGAGCTGAAGAGAGCACAGCAGTGTGCAGTGAGTGTGACTCTAGACCCTGATACTGCACATCCTTGTCTTATTCTGTCTGCAGACGGGAAAAAAGTGAGCACTGGAACGGCCCAACAGGTTCTCCCTACTAAGCGAGAGAGGTTTGATAAAAATTCCCGTGTTTTAGGGAAACAGGGTTTCTCCTCAGGGAGATTTTACTATGAGGTGCAGGTGAAGGGGAAAGACAGGTGGGTTTTAGGAGTGGCTAGGGAGTCAATCAACAGAAAGAATTGTGAATTATCTCCAAGTCCTGCAGATGGCTACTGGAGTGTGGGTCAGTGGGATGTTACTGAATACAGGGCTTATGCTGGGCCTTGGGTCAAACTCTGCCTGAGAGAGAAGCCCAACAAGGTTGGGGTGTTTGTGAACTATGAGGAGGGTGAGGTGTCCTTTTATAATGTAGAGGCCAAGTCTCATATTTACTCATTTACCGGCTGCACCTTCACTGAGAAACTTTTCCCATTCTTCTCGACAGGCATGGATTTAGCTCCGCTTGTTATTTTGTCCATCTAGTTTTACTGAGTCTTAGTTGAAAGGACATTTACTCACAGGGAACCATTGATTCATGTTTGAAAATTCTAACTTGAATGCTTGTCACTTAATAAATTGTGTGATGAATAATTATTTTCTGATATTCTAATCCTGTACAATAAATGAATATAACCTTTCTCCTGTGAGTCTTTGAGCAGTTTTTATTTTTAGTGTTTGTGTTTTTTCTGACTTCTGTATAGACCCCTTGTTTATCTTCTCACTTTAAGAGTACATCCAGTTTCAAACACACATGCAGCATACAGCACTAACTGGAGTTTCAGACGGTCTAGTGGTAATGACAATGAACCATCACAGGGCTAAAAGTTCTTCGATTTAACTCATCCAGCTACTGTGTAACTGTAAAACTCCTGTGGTCTATAAACGATTCACTCGTTCTCACTTCTGTTTGTCTTCTCCTCATCTCTTCTCATTCTCTGTCTCTCTGCTCCTGAAGTGGGATGAGGTCAGTGTCCTAGATGACCGGGGAAAACTCATCCGGACCTTTGAAGTCTGCAACGTCAACCAGAACCCCCGTCCTCAGGACAACTGGCTGGCCACGCCCTTCCTGTTACGCTACTCTGCGCCACGGGTCTTTGTGACGCTGCGTTTCTCTGTGCGGGACTGTGCCAGCCTTCGCTCACCATCACCCTCCTGCCGCGAGACGCTCACCCTGTACTACAAGCAGGCAGACTCACAGAGAGAGCTGGAGAGGACATGGGCTGCAGAGGTACGGCATTAAACCTCCACTTTCCATCATCCCAATATCCTGTCCTTCTGCTGTAGTAGTGTGCCGATTTGTTGTGATGTAGAGTTCAACATTTTTGTAGTTGTCAATAAAAACTAAAATTCTTATAACAATCCACACCAGTGAATAGAGGGGTATATTTTGAAAAACACGTAATCACTTTTGGATAAAAATGTCCCGACCTGCCCACGTCTACTGGGTAGGCTGTCCTTATCGGGTAGGCTGTCCTGATGGGGTAGGCTGTCCTGATGGGGTAGGCTGTTCTGATGGGGTAGGCTGTCCTGATGGGGTAGGCTGTCCTGATGGGGTAGGCTGTCCTGATGGGGTAGGCTGTTCTGATGGGGTAGGCTGTCCTGATGGGGTAGGGTTTCATTTTCCTTATTATCAAAAGGTGTCTCTCCTATAGATGTAGTGCAAGGGTCACAGGATTAATTCCCCTGGGGGAACACACTCACCGCTGTAAATTGCCCTGTATGAAAGCATATGCTAAATCTCTTAAAGTATAATAAATAAAGACTTCACAGAAGTCATGTGACCAAAGGTCAGTTGTGATGATCATGCATGTGTCCTCTCAGCCACATGCGTGTGCAGCTACTCCACTTAGAGGAAACGCCAGCAGACGCACAATATTCACTCAGCTTCTTTTGGGAGTCTTCTTTTCTAATGTGTTTGAATCAACTTGTCTTCTACTTTTCTCTTTCTGAACGAAATTGGACTATTATTAGCTGATCCGGGGGGTTTGGGGGGGTAGTACTGCGAGTGGGTAAAACCAGTATGACAAGACAAGTCAATGCAAATTGACAGACGGATCATTGAAAACCTTTCAATGGGGAAAATCTCAGGCACTCCAAACTTTTGTAGAAAATATTTGTTGCAACGTTAGCTTCAAACATTAACTGCAAATGTCTTGTGGTACCATCAAATGCAAATGCTTCTTTTTATGGTAGTAATACAGTAAACATCTCCCATATAACCCCTTTTAAGTGCAACTACTCTAACTCTCAGATTTAGTCTGATTCAGTGTTAGCACCTTTTAGACCACTGCTCTGCATCTGCAAGAGTCACATTTGACATGCAGGCAAGCATCATTTGATGGTACTATTTCCTAGTCATTGAGTTAGAATGAGCCCAGTTATGTTAAATTAGTTCAATTTTGATCATCACTGGGGCAGGTACTGCTTCCTTAAGCAACACCCAGTGTGTTACCAAGCTAGGCCTACAGCATTTCAAGACGTTAATGAAATTTGAGTCAGGTTAGACATTTTTACTCAATTGCTGTATTTTGAGGAAAAACATTTTTAACCTTATTTTACCTAATTTTACATAGGAGTAACTTAGAGTAACAGCGACACATATGTTTGAATGAGCCTATAATAAAAGAGAATGCCACCAAAGTCTTTGAGCTTGGACTTGATTGAGGTTGTCCAATACTGGAACAGAGTGAGTGTGTAAGTTGATATAGAAGGTTTGAGAGGTAGGCAGGGGTGATAATGTCTCGGGCTTAATATGTCTCTAGGAGGATCATGTAATTGATGGAGGGATGTAGATTTTATGCAGGTGAGTAGGGAGTTGCAGTAGTTAAGACGGGAGGTTATGAATGCATGTATTAGGGTCTTGGCAGCAGGACGGGAGGTTATGAATGCATGTATTAGGGTCTTGGCAGCAGGACGGGAGGTTATGAATGCATGTATTAGGGTCTCAGCAGCAGGACGGGAGGTTATGAATGCATGTATTAGGGTCTC